>UELX01000462.1:0-77330 GCA_900480035.1 Eupelmus urozonus
CCCATATTCATCTCGATGCCACACGAGTATCTTTTTTTTTTATAACGCGGGTAGCTACTCCAGGACGGTGGCGCTTATTTCCTGGTAATTCAAGATCGCGGCGTCCTATTCATAACTCGCTGACCGGATTTCGTCTCTTTTCCGAAGGAGTGGACCGTGAGGATGCGTAACGTAGGGCTTTGTGTTTGATTCTGGATCGAGACGAGATGGAGGAGATAGATTTTCCGAAAACGTACGGAAATTCGAACGCGCGGCGCTTTGTTGCGCGGTCTCGGCTCGTTTTGAGATAGATTCAGAGCGGCTACATTATATCGTAGGTAAAACTTTTCATCGATGCTTCACCTCCGACAGTCCAATAAATAACCAAGCATTACACGTCTCAACCGTCGTCATCGTCTCATTTAAACCATCGAAATCCCAAAATACACACGTAACAGCGTCCGACCTCACAAATCACGCGGCTCGTGACGAGGCAGCTCGAGATCATCCGAAAAGCGCGTCACGCGACATATAAAAGCCGGGTGGCCAGAAAAAACAAAAGCGCTCTTTGAATCCGGATACGCCGGGATCCTTGAGCGCTGGCGTTAAAATTAACGAACGGGGCCTTGACTGCTGCTCTGGCGAGCGATTTCCGCGAGAGCCCGGGTGGTTCACCTCGGGCTGCTGCCTCGGTCGATAGCTTCTTCGCGGCCTTCAACCCATACACACATTCACACGGACTAACGCTCGAGTTTCCATTCACTTCCTGGCCTTCTGCGAGCACTGTCTCGCTCTCTCTCTACGCCGTCAGCGGTTCTTCGCTCATTCGCGTCTACGTGAGCCGAATCGTTATTATACATTGAAGTGTCTTTGTTCATAAGCGAGGAAATTCGATGAGCGGGAGGAATTCGAGTGTAAAAGGGGAATTGGAAACCGCGAGGATATCGCGTTTTGTTATTTTTTTTTTCCTCTTTGATCGAGGAGTCGAAGAATTAGCTGACGGCGTTGAGAGTCGCGCTGTATTTTTTTTTCTCTATGAATTTCAGTTTAGCTTACCTTGCATCCTTCGCAGGAGTGAACTCCGTAGTGAAAACCTGAGGCCTTGTCGCCGCAAACGCGGCAGAGTACTGTGGTCCCGTCGAATTCTGCAAAAAAGAGGAAGAGATACGAATGCCATTAGTTTGTTCTAACAATGAGACAATGGGTATGGCGTGTGTAAATCTTGGGAGGGGGGGACAAAAAAAGAACTGGTTAATTACGTAAAAGTTCGGGCAAGTGTCGGGCTACATTTAAATGGGATATTTTCGCGGGGTATTGAGGAAGTAATTTGTATACTTTTAAAGTGTACATTTGCCTGGCAATGACGCATATTTTATTAATTTTCAAGCAAGAAAATGTAACAATTGTGTAAAGTTTATAAAAATTTATTTATGTATCTCTGAATATGCCTAACGCTTAAACAATACTTATAAAACTACAGGCATAAATATTCATCGCACCCAAATCAATTACCTTCCCACCATCTCCCTCGTCAATCCCATAAATCACCAAAACTAAACCCATCCCAAAAATTAAAAACCCCAGTCCTACATCACCAACCAAACTATTTTTAAACCCCCTCAAAAAATAGTCCTCGTCTAAAAATACACATCCGCCAAACTCAAAGAAAAAAAAAAGCCACCGCCACAAACAAACTCGGCTTCCCACGTGGAGAGCGCGAGCGCTCGTGTATACATACACACGCGAGCGCTCGCTCGCTCGCGAGATATAGAGGGAGAGAAAGAAGAACACTTTCTCCGCGAGCCGAGAGAGTTACAGCATCGCGGCGTGTTACAACTTTCTGCTTTCACTCGCTCGGTGCGCGCGCGCGCCGGCGCGATTCGTAGAGCGCGAGGAGATAACCAAGCGATATCTCGCCTTTCTCGCGCCGCTCGGGAAAAACTTATCGGGAGAGCGCGGATGAAAGTTGCCTGATTGATATACTTTTTTCTCTCTGCGAGTGTTTTTTTTCTTTTAGACGGAAAGTGGGGGTTCGGGATTCATTGACCTTCGGGCGATAGACGCCGGGGGATCTGATAAGAGATAGGGGCTTGACCTTTGCGGCCGATCGCCAGGATGTTTATTTATACTGGAGATAGGAGCGAGTCTAGGATGATTTTTGAGCGTTAAGAGCCGAGTGGCTGCTTATCGCTCGGCGAGGTTCGAAGGCTGGGTTCGACGAGACTATTTTTAACCGCCGAGGCGTGTGATGGTTTGTTCAAGCCGCTCATGCTGTTGTATAAGCAAATTATGAAAACCTCGGCTGTGAGAATGTCAATACCGATCCGGTGGCGAAACATCGTAGATAACAGACAAATATCTCTAATTCGTTCATTGACAGTCGCTCTAATCTTAATAATATTCGAACGATAAAGCTCGACGCCTGCCTCTCGGCGTTCCCCCTTTCAGAAAAAAAAAGAAGAAAAAATATTCCTGCTCGCCGAGCTAAAAACACCCATTGAGAGGCAGCGGCTCGCCACAATCAAGTTCACTCCCCAAGGCTAAAGATAGCACTGGGGCCGCGTCACGCGTGTATATACATCCCGTGCCCAGCAAACAAGTGCCTTAAAAAGCCTACGAGTTCCTTTGCCACGAATCCATCGATAAAAGAACCTTTCCGAAATTCATTTCGGAGTATCTAAACTAAAAACAAAAACAAAAAAACAAACGATCTCCAGTACCTATATTAAGCTCGGGCTCGGGCCTAGCCGATGAGACAGTCGAGTCCATCGTCGGCATGGCAGCGCTCGTCGCCTGGGCAACCGCGTGCGGCTGGAACTGACTGGGCATGCGCGCAAAGTTGGCTGCCGCGATTCGCGGCTGCTGTGGCTGGGGCGCCGTGGAAGGCGAGTGCGGCGATTGCTGGACCGGCTGAGCGTAGGCCGGCGGCTGGGCCAGGGCAGCGCAGTGCTGCTGCATGCTGCTGTCCGGTGGTGCCAGGATCATCATCTCCAATGCCGGATTGTGCGATGGTCACTTTTATATTTGATATAATTATCGGCTACCTTAAGAGCTAGGCACAACACTGCACTACGCCTGACATTTGGTCCACTGTTTGGCTGGCTGCTTCTCAGTCAACACAATATATACTACACGGCACTGTATACTCGGTAAAAAATATATATATATCTATATATATCTAAGTTATTCGTTATAGAAAAAAGCGAGATTAAGAGATCTCAGTAAAGCACTCGATTTTGAAAGAAATAAAGGCACTCCGTAGATTAAAAACACTGGGGCTGCTGCTGCTGCAAAGACACTGCGGCTGGGCCCCGCTAAACACTTGGCTAAATCTATGTTATCCGCGTGGACGAACCTCCCTGCACGAAGGACGAGCGTTGAGTGACGGCGTAGGGTGGCCGGCGCTTGCGATATATATGAAAAGGCGCAACGTGTGTCTGGCTGCGCCGCTGCTGCGGTCTCTCGCTCGGCGCGCTCGCTCCGAGAGAGTGAAAGTGAGTCTTTGCTCGAGGGAGGCTCGCGTTGCTCTGAGCCTGCTTACCTGGCGCTCGCTACGCTGCAGCCCTTACGCGCGCAGCGAGCACAAACCGACGAGAGAGAACCGTCTAGCGCGAGGGGAGAGAAGAGTGGGGCGGACAAGCTCTCTCTCTCTCTCTCGCTCGCTCGCTCGCTCGCTCGGTCGTTTACTCTCTGAGTTTTAGAGTTCTCTCTCTCTCTCGGCTGGCTGCTCCGTGTGTCTCGAGACGACTCGTGTGTATATACACTCGGCGGCTCTACGTTTCGAGAGAGTGAGAGGGAGATGGGAAGGTTAGGGGCGAGAGAGAGAGACGGGAGAGTTCGTCGCATTTTCAATGCTGGAGGTCACTGACAAGGCGCGCGCGGCGGCGGCGGCGGCGGCGGCCCCACAATGCCGATTCCAGAGCCGGCCAATCGCCGCCAACCGAGCGCGCAGCCGATTGGCTCTCCCGAGCGCGCCGCTCTCCCCACTCTTGCTCTCGCTCTCTCGCTCCGACTCCCTCGCTCTCCTCGCTCGCTCGCTCCTTCTTCCTAACGTCGACAAGCGCGCGAGAGAGCCGAGGAAGTTCATCGGCCGAAACCTTGACTGAATTACCCCGCAGCGGCGGCCAAGGCCATAGAGCCGAGAGCTGCCAACCTCGCTCTCTGTACGTATATACCCGCCGCAAGAGAGAACGAGACGGAGCTATATACCGGAGCTGCCTTCTTTCCTCTCCGTCTCTCTCCCGCTCGCTCGCTCGCGCTGCTCTTTTTTTGAGAGCCAGCCGTATATATACGTCCACGTGTGTGTGTGTGCGTGCGAGGCTCGTTATCTTTATTTTATACTCGAGGCTGATTCTCGACGGGCAGCTATATCCTTTTTGCTTTTCGATCGACGCTGATTTTTCGCTCGGTAGCTTTTTGGTTTTTGAGTTTCGCGATTTTGTGCGCGCGCCGTGCGGGCTGAAAGAGAAAGAGAGGATGCGCGCACGCGAGCTGCGCGGGGCATTGTTTACGTTTTGGCTCTTTTGCTTTCTCTTTCGATCCGCCGAGCGTGTGTGCCGCGTTTTTCGGCCCGCGGAGAGAGTAAGAGGAGTTATTAGGCCTCGGGAGAATTTTATTTTCGGACGAGGGCCCCCGAGCGCTCGGTTCGCTTTTTATAACTGCAAGGATGCTGAGCTTCAGTTGGAATGTGCAAATTAGGGATTGATAATTGAAATTACAAAAAAAAGAGAAAATTGAGTATTTAAATATATCGTTTCGACGAACCGTTTTTCCTATCTGCATTAGCGAATCGTGAAATTTTATTCGCAAGCAGAAATAAATATTGATTTTCATAAAACAGGCATTACTTATGTTAATCAATTCTATATTCTATAAAATTCATTAAAATGTATTAGATCATTAGATAAAACCAGACCGATAATCTCTCTATGATTCAGCTTTCTCAGAAGCACATAAACCACTAGCCAGCGCTTCCCATTAGCAGCCTAATCCATATTAATCAACAATCTAAAAAAAAACCTCTCCGGCAACTCATCTCGAAAAATTACACCCCCGCTCTCCTCTTAAATTGAACGTGAAATCAGCTCTCAGCGCAACAACAATCGCACAGGCGAGAGAGCCTCCGCTTTTCCGTCCCTTTCACTGACTCCGCGATGCGCTCTCGCAATCTCCAAACTCTCGCTCCGGCTAACGAAATAGGAACAATGTCTGCGCGTCGCCGGCAAGAAAAAAAAGTAGAAGAAAGCGCGCGCGCTCGCGTTAGAAAGAGAGAGAGAGAGCGGGAAAACGTGCGAATTCAGCTCTCTCGCGGGGCTGTGTGTGCGTCCTTCTCGCGAGAGTCAGCGGACGCGAGTTCGACGAACCTGCGCTCGCGAGTTCATCGAGCGCGAGCGCCGAGAAAGAGAGAGAATGGCGCGTTGCTGCTGCTGCTGTTGCTGCAAAAAGCGCGAGGCGAAACGTCGAAGGGCGCCCTCGCTCTCTCTCTCTCTCTCTCTCGTGTGTGTATATATACACACCTGCTCGTGGATATATTCGAGGTCTCTTCTGGGATACGAGAGGGATACTCGTGAATTTGCATTTTTCAGCCGTTTCCCTCTTTCGCTCTTTTATATAGGTATGGGTGTGTGGGGGACAATTTTTTTTTTTTTTTTTTTTTTGAGAGAGGGAGTGAGCGGGGATGTGGTTTTGGTGTGTTCACGGTCGCGTTTTCTGCGCGGGCTTAATTGCTTCCGTTTTTGATAAATCGGCGCTGTGTGTGAAGTTGGTTTATCTCACTGTCATATTTTTTTTAAGACATGATTTTTTGAGTTTAAAATATTAAAAAATTCTAAATGAACCTAAATTAAACAAACTTTCAATTATTATTCACGTAAATACTAAACAAAATTCCTCAAACCTCCTTCCAATTCCATCCCTCCCAACTATCAGAAATCCTCCATAAAATCAACGCAGACAAACCGATCGCATATCCCGATAATTCAAACGCACAGCAGACCTCGGACGCACGGCCGGACAGGAACCGGCCGATGTCCTTTTACGCACCCACAGCCCGCACATTATGCTTGCGCTCGCTCGATTATAATACAGGAAGCGAGCGCTCGCGCCTTTTTTTTCGTTATGTTAAAAAGGAGCAGACTCTCTCGTAACCCTCGCTCGCGACGAGTCCTTGAATTTGGACGCTGAACCTCGGCCGAAGGACGACGACGCGTCAGGATTATATCGAAGCGAATTTTTTTTTTCTTCCTTTTCACGTGGCCGGCCGAGACGTCCTTCTTCCTTCCCTCGGTCGGCGTCTTTGGTTTCGCCAGGAATTCGCCAGTCTAGGCTAGAGATCGAAGGAGAGGAAAAAAGGAGGCGACTGTGCGTGGCCTTTGTGGGTAATGGCCGAAGTATGTATCAAAGGACATCGAACTTCGCGTTCTTCCTTTTTGCCGCGGCTTTCCTGGGAATGACGGCTTCAGGGAACTCGCTGTTTCGTAATTTTTATTAAAAAGGACGTCTTTTTTTGGATATGCGAATTTTAGTATGAATATTTATGCGAGGATGCGTATATAGTTGAGAGGTTTTTTATCTGATCATATTTTTTATTTTCAAGGACTGTTAACGGTTGTTATTACATAAATTTGTAAAAAAAGATATATTTTACAAGACCTGTCTTCTATAAATATATCTAAATTTATTTAAATACGAACATTTAAACATATCAGTCAATCAATTTAAGATATTCCAGAAGTAACCCAATAAAAAAAAAATCCAGTTCCCCAGAAAATCAGACAAAGCCCGACAAAAAAGAACGAGCCGCGAATGATCCATCAAGCAATAAAAGCTCAGCGACATAAAGAAGCAACGGCTTATAATAAAGGAAAAATGCCTACTATTCCCCAACAGCGAAATGGAAAGCCCTTTCTCGTGTCTCCCGAACCCCTCCGTTAACATCCATTCGCCAATAAAAGACCCCTTTTTTTTCCCTCCAGCGCGTGGGACGCTCGACCCTTTTTAACCCTAAAAGAACCGTCACGAAAATACTCTCCCCGCGCTTATAAACATATAAACTCCCTCTAGCCCGGGAAATCCGATATTTTTCGGGAAAAAGCCGTATATACACTCGGCGGGCTAATAAAGCCTCCGGCTCCTCGAGGCACACCTTTGGGGCCAAATATAACCAGGTTATAGACCCGCTCGGCAACCCTTCACGACAAACCCTTCAGTGCAATATCCCAGCTGCCCCCACCCCGCCGCTCACGGAAATTCGCTCTCGATCCTCCGGCCGCGGCCAGTCCGCTCGAGGGCAGCTTTTTTCAATAGGGCCCCGTTTACTGCGAGAGCGCGCGCGCGCGGCCCCCACAATAAACGCATAAACGTCCGCGTGCGGACTTTCTCTGGCGCGCGACAGAGTCAGGAGTGGGGGGGCCTTGAGTTTTCGTGAGCGCGCGCGCGCTTGTGTTACCCTTATTATCGACGCAATAATTCATTTTCATGATTTTACGATACACGGGGCCCCGTTAACGAGAGAGGACCCAGTTTTGCTTTCGTTTAAGGGGGGCCTGTGACTCGTGCCTTGGACGAAGTGTCGTTTGGATGTAATAATATTGTTTGCAAGCGCGCGTGCGGAGGAGGCGCGCGCGCAAGACACGGGACCTGCGAATTTTTATGGCAAGGCTCGTTGCGATTTTCAGTGTCTTTTTGAGCAAGGGGATGAATGGATGTATATTAGGGGCTATCGGCGGATTTTATAACTGGGTCTTTTTCTCGGAGAGGAATGGGCCGGGATGGGCTGGGGATTGTTGCGTCGATGTTTTCGTTGTTTTTGATGAGATATATGGCCGGTTCGTGTTTTTTGATGGATTGCGCCGTGTTGCCGAGGTATTTAAATGTGTTGGATTGAAGTAGTTATTGGGAGTGAGTATGTGTGGACGTAAGATTGTTAATATTCATGTAAAAAAGTTTATTTGCGTTTTGCTTTATGCTATGCGTGAGTCATTGTAAATATGTAAGATTGTATATAAATATGTAAGTGACTTGCAAACATGTATGAATAGAACATACAAATGGTGTAATAACAAATTTATAAGATTATATTTGACGAAGATTGTTATTGTTTATGAGACGCAAATATCTAGAAATATAGACTCACATTTATTATTAACCTGATACATAGACATAAACGAAAATTGTTATTCTCTCCATACATACATCTACACCTCGCACAACAAAATATAAAAATAATTAAAAACAGAACACTTATGCCAACACTAAAAAAATCCCACACCTAAAAAACTACTACAGTCCCAAAACCAGCTCAAATAAAAGAAGAGCCAGAAGCCAAACCGAATAAATCCCAACTCGAGCGCTCACAGCCGCGCGCGCGCGCGATCTCTTATCTAATCGTCGATTAAGTATATCTCTCAAGGCCCACTCTGACGACGCGCTCGTTTTTCGACGGGGCCTTGGCGCTCTCGGCATAAAGAGCCGCTCATACGGAAGCGCTCGCGCAAGTGTTTGTCGAAGAGCCGACTCTTTTCGGCTATTGACGCGTTCTCTTTTGTTCCTCGTCTCTTTCATTGTCAGCCACGCAAGCCAATAAACACTTCCGCTCCTCCGTGGATTTTCATCGTCGGAGTTTTTCATTATTTCTCTAAGATTCGGCGCGAGGTGATCGGCCAGGGATGATGATCTAGATTTCATTGGGCGAGCGCTAGGCCAGAGCTCGCAATTTCACAATGCCGTAGATTTATGCCGTGATTTATGACAGGTCTAATTGCCGCAATGAAGGCGCGAGGCGAATCTTCGAGGCACAAAGCTGCGTGCTTTGGACATCGTTTATTCATCGTTGAGAAAGAACGCGTATACTAATGCGAAATCGAATACATTTTCGCGGCAGTTTGTACAGCTCCGAAAATAGCTTTTATCCGTAACAGCGCAGCGTTGAAAATAGCCGTGAGCGAGCATCCGCGAGCAGGGCATAAAATATTCATCGGCCATTAAATATTAAAACGCTCTTATCGCGCGAATCGATATATCCGCGGGGGGGAGCATCGACTTCCTGCCCCGAGTCCACGGATCATCTCGGCTCCTCTCGGAAAAGGTCCACGACCTCGATTAGTCATATACGTGTGTACACGCGCGCACAGGTGACGTCACGAGGACTCACTGCTGCTCCGAGTTACATGACGGATTCCCATGCACTCGTGCGGCGGTGAATGAACCTGAAGGTGTGTACGCGTGCGCCGCTGCGTTTATTGTCATCGGGAGGAACGAGGCGATGAGTCGCACGCTGGCTGAGCGGGGAATTTGAGGAGATAATTGTAGGTGTCGTTTAGGAAAATCTTGATAATAACAGGTTTGTTGTTTGCTTGTCTAATGGGTTTATCGTTTATTTACTGTTTGGAATGACATAAGCGAATATTAAACAAGAGGGTTGTTACATCACGGAAAGATCCATCATCCTTGCCGACTCAAACGCGCGAGTGATCAAATTGAAAATCTAAGTCGCGGAAAAAATCGACGAGTAAATAGAACTAAACCCAAGTCGAGCGACTAAAAGAAACATTTCCACAAGGAAACGATAAAAAAAAGTATTAGAAGCGCTGAATCGACTTGCGCTGAGGACACTGATTTATCTGGATTCGTAATCCAGCCATTAACCGAACGCGGAACAAACGCGAGGTACGCCGAGAATTTTAACTCGGTCGATCGAAGGTCGGCCCCCGCGTGTAATACGACTAATTTTTTCGGCAGAGGCCAGCCTCGCCGATTAGCAGCTTTATGTCAATGACCGAGCGCCGCGCACGCGCCTCGTAATTTACGACTTTATGTTCTCGCAAGGCTACTAGCATCACGGCTTAAGCTGATGGATTCCTCGTTTTCCTCTCGTTCCTTTTATTTCCTTCTTTTTATTCTGGGTATGCGCCCGCGACTGCATTACAATGACGGGCGGCCCGATTGAATTTCATGCATCGTAATTATACGGTATCGGATTTTCTGTCGACTTGGAGAGCGCGCGCGCTTCTATAGAAAAAGCTGAGCGCCTCGGTTTAGAAAATTGTTTTTTTTTTCCTTTCGACGAGGCAAGTTGATGATGAAAAATGATGGGGAGAAGAGAGGGAGAGCTCGGGTTAAGTCGATTTGAAGTGCAAGCTGAAGTCTTGGATTTCGGTGAATCATGCTTACGTTCGACCAAGATACATAAAGTTTAAATATACATAATAGCAGAACCTTTTATTTTAAAGTGACCAATAAACGCAAGAATCCGTATTAATCAATTTTTTCATCGTCCCAACAAGTAAATATTTTCTTACTTCCCAAAAAATATCCCCTCTCAAAAACACTCGAGAGCGCGCAAACAAAAATTCTCCTCTACACGCCGACATCAGCAGTCAAACTACGCAGCGTATAAAAAACTTCGCGCGATCGACGAAATCAGAGTGCTTGCCTTGAACCGGGCTGCCGCTCTCGAATTTCCATCGGCGCGCGCGAAAAAAAAGCTCGCCCGACCCTGGCGAAATTTTCCTCAATGAACGTCCGAGTCATCGCTCCCTCACTCACGCGCCAGCAGAGAGAGCCGCATCTTCCCGCGCGCGAGCGCAACAAAGCGCGCGCAGGTTCAGTGACATCGTGTGTGCGCTCGGAGCTCTGCACTTACACGTAGACGCGCGTGCGTGACGCGGCAACCGTTACATGCCCATACCTAGAGGCGCAGCGCATAGGAGCGCGGAAGTGCATTGTGCAGCTCTCGCAGGAGCGTCGTCCGGTATAGTAAAAGAGGGGGGGCGAGTATAGTGCCGGGAAAACTAAGAGAGAGAAGAGCAAGATCGGTCGGTAATTCAGGGAGCCTGCCTTGCCGGAGCTCTCTCCCTGGAGGCTCTGTCCTTGTCGCGCGGGTCGCCGACCGGTCGCTCAGTGCCAAGGACTCCGACGTCGAAGAGGTGGAGGGGAGCCGATCGCGAACGGCGCTGCTGCTGCCGCTGCTATATGCTCGAGTCCAGAGAACAATCGCCGCTTTGTTTCCACGTTGCCGAACCCGTTTTGCTGGCTGGCGGTCGGGAGATGTGCGAGGTTGAGTTTTTTTGGAGATGGAGGACGAGGGAGGATGGGTGATGCTGGCTCTTTTCTGTCGGTTTTCAAGTTTAAGAGCGAGCGGTTTTTGAGTTAGAGTTACCGATTGCTTTGAAGTTTTGTAGAATTATACACTGTTTAAGATCGGTTGACGTCTCCTTATAAACGAAATGGAAAACAAACTTTTGCTACCTTAATCGATATTCATCGCTCGACCAGTCGTTAATCGATGCAAGCCCGAAAAAGCTCCCGACAAAAGCGAGACCGGCGAAGAAAGTGCGCTGGATTCTCCTCGATTCTCGGTCGCAGTGAATCGTTTTCGGCCTCGTTAGCAGGATCTAGAAATTCAGTTCGGTGCACCCGCTGACACAGATCCGGCTCTCTTGGTCATCCAGCGGCTCCTTTTTTTTCTCCTCTCTCCCCCCGCGGTTCGCATATATTTTATGTATATGCGTGCGCCGAGATATCATCGAATGCACACATAGCTCCGAGCATAAAGAAATCGGCGAACCGGCCTGCCTTGGCTCGTGACAAAAAATCGACGCGGTCTGTCGTTGTTATTGTTTTTAATTGCGTTTCGATCTGTCGCGGTATTTTGTTGGTGGCGCGGTGATATATAAGACTAGTTTTTCTAATATGACAAAAAATCGCTTGCGTAAGATTAACAAAAAATCGTTGGCATAAAATTTGTGTATTTTAAGATTTCTTTTAAAACTTTACCGTACGAGCCATCACAACAATCAATCATCAATATTAAGCCACTAAACCGTCAATATTACCAACCACCTCCAATTCCCTAAACAACTCAAACCTAATCCACGTCCACTTGATTAACGATCGCCATCCCTCACCCACACCCATCCACAAACCTCTACATCCAAACCTCGCGAGAACGCATCTAAAATCCTCTTCTCATCCAGTCCACGCGCCAATTCTTCCGTACACACATACACACACATACACATGCTCAGGCGGGAAAGTCGCGTGCCGCTAGACTCGCGCAGCCTCGCGGAATTATATCGCGTGCGTTGCCCGCGGGGCTCGCTCGCGCGGGAAGAAAGAAAAATGGAAAAAGTAATTTCTCTCCTTGGCGCCCGCGTAATGAGCGCGCTCTCGCAACGAGGTCGCTGCACCTCTGCGCAACGAGCTCTTTCCTTTTTTACCGAGCTGAGGTCGTCGGCTCTTTTGCCGTGTGTATGTATCGATGGCGGGCTTTGCGTTTACAGAAGGCTGTGATTTGATTAGCGAGTTTGATGAGCGATCGGTGCGTGAGTGATTGCTGGATGTAAGCTGGGATTTGCGAGAGGCTTAACCATCGGCTTGTCGGAGCTGGATGGCTAATGTGACTAGTGGTTGGATTGAAATGATTTTATGGTTCTTTGTTTATTGCGGCTGTTTTGATTGATAAATTGTTCTTTTGATGGTTATTGAATAGAGTTGAATATAGTACGGGCTGAAGGGTACTCGATGTTACCTCTACTAAGTGTGCACAGAAAGTAACGCGAGAACGTGAACAAAGCGACTTTTACTGGTCGCAGAGAGGTCGCGCTGGATCGGCGCAAAAACGAAGAATTATATCAAACAAACAGCCAATTAAAGCGCGCCGTTGCCCTCAACGCAAGTGTTTTCCTTTTCCCTCTTCCGCTCCGTCGAGATCACGATATGATATTGTCGGGGCGGCGAAAGGCCGCTGAAATATCAAGGCGATGTGGATCACTTTTTTAAAATTCCTCCGTCTCAACTTTAGCATTCGCACGCCTGAAAATTTATTTCCTCATTCATGAAACGACAAGCCGCTCCGAATATGTTTTTCAATGCTAAATAAATATAAAATCCATCTGTGATCCTTTTTCCCAAGAGCTAAAGCATTTCGAAAATTCGCATTCATCCGCGCTTCCAGCGGAGGAAAAGACTTACACTGTTACTCGCCTCATAGGTGTGCGCTCCACTATATAGACACACATCGGAGCGTGAGCGCGCGGCGGCCCCGACGAGAGCACCGTGGCCTGCTCCGCATTGCCACTTCGAGCCGATTAAAGCTCGCGAAGTCCTCTCCTTTCGGCCTCGAGTTTTTGTTCTCTCTCTCTCCCTCGCTTTTTTCGCCTCGGCGTATTCTTGGATAGGTCGCACGTCGCGGCCACGGTCGCCGGCTTTTTTGCTCCTCTTTCTTCGTCTTCGGCTTACTTCTTCGCCTTCTTCTTCCTCTCCTTCTTCTTCTTTGTGTCGCTGTGCTGTCGAGTGGGTGGACTTGGCTTTTTTTTGCGCATAAGAGACTTTAAGGTCAGTGCGCAAAGAGTGCTTTTATCGGATTGTGCCCGCGGAGTTTCGATGCCCGTTGTTTAAGGGTAGGAGCGAACTGGTTTGTAATTTTAAGCTGGTGTAGTTGAAGTCACTGAATCAATGAGTTTTAAGACTCCGCGCAAGTAACTCGACGGATTAAGCGTGCATTTATCATAATTACGGCGCTTGGCGAGCGAAATTAGCTTGACCAAAATATTTCGTTCTCATGACCCGGATTCCCGTTCCACTTAGCCGCTCTTGCTACCCACTCGGCTCTCGCGAACTCTCCATAAATTTTTCCGAAGAACCGTAAGTCAGTCATTAAAATCTAACCGCTAATTAATCAAGCACCGCGCGCGCGCGCGCGGAAAACTCCGCAAAGAAGCGAGCCGCATACTTTCCCCATTCCCTCGGCGGAATCCGATATTCCGCGTCGAATATCAGAAGCTAACCCTTTACTCTCCGCCGCCAATATATCATGCACCTTCCACCTACCGCACGGTGCTCTCTCTCCGTGGGTGTGTTTGGTCGGTTTTCGCGCGAGGCAGGGATGCTCTTTTCCTCTCGCCGCGTGCGTCGCCGCTCGGTCTCTCTCGTCGGAGTAGGGTAATTAGATACCTGCTTGAAATATGGCTGTAATGCGATTACGGCGTCGTGTTTGTCGGTACACAGCGAGATTATTCGCCCGGCTTGTTTAACTTACCCGGAAGGGATAATCCAAAACAAACGGGCCAAAGTCCCCGGGAAAGTGCGGCGCGGAAAGTGCCGGCGAATTTTGACAATTTTGAGGCTGCGGGATTATAAGCTTTGGAGTGACGAGCTAAGTCTCGGCGCTGATGCTCCGGGCAGATCTCGGATTTGTCGGTTTGTTGTTTCAATACTTTCGCAAATTGATCCGAAATCGCGTTAATGCTGGATGGGGAGATTAAGATTAACCCTTGTAATTTAGTAGTGTGAAATATTTCACGCGATTATGGTGACGTTGTTTGGACACTTCAATAAAGTATCGAACTTTTCTATGAAATTTGAATCTGTTATAGCTTTATAAATAAGAAAAGGTTTTTCTTTAAGAATAATTTCTTTTATTTATTAATCTAACGTTCTATCTAAAATAATAATTTTTGCCTTCTATAATAGGAAAAATGTAAAAACATTCATTTTAGATTTAAACTTATAAAAAAAAATTAAAACAATGCCGAAATCTAGCTTCAACACTAAAAAAAAAATGATTTGCATAAATGGGTCAAAGACCACTCTCCTACTCTCCAAATCCTTCAAAAGACTTTCTCCAGACCTCAAACCCCAAAATTTCCCGCAGCAGCCATGAAAACAAATGCGCTCCACCGACTAATTTTCCGGCCACAACCGAATTCTCTCCTCATCGCCGTACCAAGTAAACCCCTTGAGCCCAGAATGCACGCAGCCTGAAATCTATTGCCGGCGAAAATCAGCCGCGACTGGACTCCCCGTAGCCCCATAATCAGAGCCGTCGTTATTCTGGCGAACCGCAGTTTACTGCAGAAAAACAATGATGGTCCCGGACGCTCGCGTCGCGAAACCGTGAAATTCCTCGGGCTCTAATTTACGGTAGGACTTATAACCCTTTCTCTCAGGGGGATTCACAACTCTCTCCCGCTCTCGTTCACCTCTAAAGGCCTATAAGCGCGTTAAAGAACCACGCCCAGGAGTTGAGCGCAGGCGGGGGCGCGCCGCAACGTAACGACGCCGTCATTGTCCGGCAATTATACGCTGCGCGCGCGCGCGCGCGCTCTTAACCCTTTGCCCGGCTTTATATGCCCCTCCAGGGAAATCCTTTTCTTTCTGTCTCTTTCTTCTTCCTATGGGCTACTGTGCCAGTCCCGCCGAGATGATCCGTCGGTTTTGGGAGAGACGCTTGTGGCTTGACACTCGGGTGTCCATTAGGCTGCAGGACACTTCACTTCTCGAGTGCCGCGGGAATGACAAATTTGTCGGATTTATTTTGGGCGTTTGTGGGGGAGCGAGTTGAGGCTGCGGGCTCGCTGACTTTGTGGGTAAAGTCAAATCAATGGGGATTATGAATGATGAATCTTCGGGCAATTATGCTTTCAATATTTTTTTGAAGCGATTAGAAAGTTTCTAAAGGTAAAAAAAACTATTTTTTAGGTCAGAATTAGTTAAAAAAATTAACTAAATGATAAACCATATATCACCTTAGTTATACACCGCAATAACCAAACATTAAAACCCTACTCCACATCGAAGCCTATCCATTTAACAACAGAAAAAAACAGAACAAACCTCCATGCAAACTAAAATAAAACAAAAAAATTGTAGGTTAAGGTAACGCTGCACTCTCTCACGCTCGCTCTCTCGTCACGCTCGTGGCAAAAAGGTCGCCGGCCGCGATCAATTTGTAGGAGTCGCGAAATCAATTTGCCGTGCGCGCGCTCGGCTCTCAATCCCGATCCCTCTCGCTCTGCACACATATTCCTCCACACACAAACACACACACGTATATCGTCTAGGCTCTCAACGCTAGCAAACGGCGGCGCTTCCGCGAATGTTACGGGACCGCGCATAGCTCGACGTGGGAGTGCAGCGCGCAGCAGCAGCAGCTACAAGTGCAGCGCGCGCCGTCGCGCCGTCGTAGCTTGATTCTGCACGCGAGGCAGGCGCATCTCGAGAGCTCGCGGTCAGCGACCCCACCATAGAGCGTGTACACGTAGCTTTTCTATGAGCCTAAGAGAGAGAGAACGCATATATATGCATGCATGCACGCGCGCGTTCCCGGCGAGCTTTGCCGTCTGCGTGTCTATGGTTAAGCGATTTATGCCCGGCAAGTGGAGAGCCTTGTAGCTTTGGCGAACATGCGTGAGCGCAGTTTTCGCGATGAGGGTTTCGACTTTTTTTCGGATGCGGGGAGATACGCTTGGAATTCGAGAGGGCTTCGATGTGTCTTGGTAGAGCTGGATAAGGATGATATTTATGGCGGAGGAAGCGTGATTGGAGGGATTTATACAATGTTTTATATATAGAATTGCTTCTCGGGGATGCTGTTAAACTATGACTGCGCTAGCTTACTGCTTAGCCATTTATTTATGCGTTCGCATTACCATATTAATCCGCTCGCTTATCGAGCTTCCACTTGGCCCATCGATTAAAGTGCACATTCGTCCGTTCTCCACTGAAATAAACCGGCATTGCCGCGATAAAGCGATTCTTGACTAGGAAAAAAAGAAGCGGCTCCGCCGATCGATAGAAGCCAGAACGCCGCGCTAACGCACGTCGCTGATCGCTTAGCATTCCGCCGACGCGTCGTAGGCGCGCGCCTGCATTAGAAATAAAAAGGAGGAATCGCGGCGCGGCAGCTGCAGCGATCCGGTTCTACGGGCGCGCGCCTCGCTGCATCGCTAATCGGCCGAGATACGTGGTATAGTAACTCAGGTAGCGCCTACACCTTATATATAAAACGAGAGCTTCGGGGAGAGCGGGTGACGTGGCGCCGTGGAGCGAGCGTCGTGGCGATCGGTTAGAGAGGTTGGGGCGATCGGCGCGCCCTTAGTGGCCGAATTTTTTTGAAGTAGTGGGTGGGCGAGGGAGCAGTTGTTAGTTGGGGAGGTTACGTTGATAATTTTTTTATGGGAATGTAATTTTGTATTTATATTTGGAAGTTGTGAGACCAGTACCTAAAGATTAAATTACCATATTTCTATTGTTACAAGTTGTGACGAGTCGTTGCCCTCACCCTACACAATTTAAAGATTTAATCGCTGCGTAAATTACTTAGAAGTCTGTTCGTTCCATAAAAGATTTGAAGCTTATGCAAACAAAACCCTTCCATCTAAACTAACCAGGCAACCTCCCATCAATCCCCGGACCAAAGCTCAACCACATTCATCATTAAAAAAACCCGACCAAAAACGAAAAGTCACAACTAATTTCCCTGAAAAATTCAACATTTCGAGAACCTCCACCGCCCCCGATGCCGATAATCGCCTTAATAAAGTGCTTATGACGAAGTGGCCGCTGTGCGAAGGGAAAATCGTGAGGCCGTAAATTTACATCCAGCTCGCCACGTCCTGGAAAGGTGCGCCCTCTCGCACACACAGGTCCGGCCAGGCTGCTTGGGGAGAGGCGTGCATGTAGACGAGAGAGGAAGGAGAGAGAGAGAGAGAGAGAGGGACTTTCGATCGGGGCCAGGCGAACCATAACCTATCGTAAACCACCTCGGCTTCTTCGGCGAAGTGGCCCGCGCGCGAGCGATGCACTACTGCTCCTCTTTCGCGGCCTTCTTACTTTTCGATGCTCGAACTGTTGGATCTGGTTTGGCATGAGATGAATGTTTGATCGGTTGATAGGAAAATTGATTGTATTGATATGTTTAGTTTTGATGAAATAATTTTTGAATAGGAGAATTTGATTATATCAATGATTTATAAGCCTATATTCGTACCTGAGGTGCGGAATTGTTAAAGGATTTCGGTTGATTCGTCTAGTTTCCAATCATAATATAATCCGATTACGCGTTTAAGTAGGTGCGCTCGTTCGATTTCCCAGCTCGGCCGTACGATATTTCCCGAGCCTCGGAAATTTGCAGTGACCCACTGCCCCGTCACAATGAATTTCGATTACGCATTTACAAGTTCTCGGCTCACTTGCCATTCAGCTTAATTGGATTAGAGAGACGTGGGCCGACACAATCGGCCGGGTGGGTCGGGTCATTGTCTCGGCCGTTCGAGTGTATTGGGGGGTGGAGATCGGGCCGGGAACGACGCCATGTTTGCGGGTATTAAGACCCTTTCCAGGCCAGAATTGTTTTAAGGTCATTCTGGTGAATACCGTTTCCAGAGGGTACATGATTTGTTGGTGTGTCATAATTATGATTATTAAAATGCTGAATTGAGGAAGTGGGTTAAGCTCGATCGGATTAAATCTCGATTAGCGTGAAAGATTTTAAATTAAGCTGAAATTGCCGTTGATTTAGACGTTTTCGCTTCTACATTAAACGAACCGTACTTGAAAGTACTCCAAGGGACAATCTAACATACCATTTTTGCAGAAACTCGACGTTAATAACGGTCTAACCACATCAAACCCACCTCACACCGTCCCGACTAACCCTCTTTCCTAAAATATATAAACCACCAACCCACCGATTTATCTATCACGAACTCCCACCTGCAGTTCCAGCCTCCGCGCACCTCGTGAGAACCTCTCCGCGAACAAAGAGCAAAGAAAATCTCTCTAAAGCGCATCACCTCCTTCCCCGCAAAAAAAGGAATCCCAGCAAACATATAAATCCCCGGCACCGAAAATGGCACGTTCACGATATCCCTGGCCCACAGAAAGCTACTCCTAAGCTCTTATAATTTCGGCCCGACGATAGCACGAGAGAGGATCGCTCGTCGGAAGAGCCAGCCGAGCGTGAAGCTTATCTCTTCGGATCAGCCAGCGGCAGCGCCGGCGCGCGCCGAGAGAAAGAAAGAGCGAGCGAGGGTGTAATTGTCAGGGCGGCCCGTTACTCGGAAAGTCCCAGAGTATAAGCGCGCCCCGTTATAGTAAATTTCGCGCTGGACTGCCGCTCGCGGGAAAAGCCTGGCGCATGCACGCCTAGGTATTACCCAGCCGTGTGCCTTTTTTTCTCCTCCTATCCTTCGTAAGCGACGCAGTCGTAAAAATGCTAGCGGGCCCGGGGATTTAGGATCCGGGAGCGCGAGTGAGTTTCCGCGAACTCTAGAGGCCGATCGATCTTCGCCGACGAGGGAACGTATCGGTGAGAGTCGTATAATACTCGGGTAATCGAGGAGGATAAGGCGATGGAGGATGCAAAAAAGTCCTCGGCGTGAAGTGTATGTATACGTGGATGCAGGCGCGCGATCGGCCGGCAGCATCTGGGACAGTTCGGGCCCGAGATTACGAGAATGCGACGGTGTATATGCAGAGCTGGCAGTCGTGCCTCTCGCGGGTGTCATTGCCCGTGAGAAAAGCACGCGGCGAAGTTCAGCCTGGATTTTTGCTCGACTTTTTGAGAGCACCTCGATCCGCCCACTTTTGTATACAAGTATTCGTATGAGACTTCGCGAAGTCGAAGCCGTATAAAGGAGGAGCCCGAGGGCATTGCCACCGTCAAAAAGACGGAAGAGCAGCCGAAAAGCCGAGAGCGGCCTGGACAAAAGCTCGCGCGATAAGGTTGGAAGCTAAGTCCGAAGTCAAAGGAAGAGAAACGAAGGCAGAAGTTAAAGGAAGAGCATCGAACGAGCGAAAGAGAGAGAGAGAGAGAATCGCGAAAGAAAAGAAAAGAAAGAAACGACGACAGCCCCTCTCTTTCTCTCTCTCTCTTACTCTCGGGGCCGTCCTAACGGTAGGGCGGGTCACTGCACGCTGCTGCTCGCGCCCGTCTTTCGCGCGCGAGCTGCAGATCGCGAGTGAGCGGCGGCCAAAGACTCGCGCTGCAAGCCGCCGCCAGCGCGGTGCAATGCCCTGCCTAGGTGTAACGATCCTCAGCGCCCTTACCCGCCTGCTGCTCCTCTCTCTCTCTCTCTCTTGCTCTCTTGCTTCTGCACGCGCGAGCGCGGAATCATGTCCCCCTTCGAGCGAGCGAGAGTCCTTGAACTCCGCAGGCGAATGCTCTCTCTCTCTTTCTCTCGGAGGTGGATGAGAGTATGGGTATACATGAGCGTTGCACATATGGGTTTGAGGAGAGAAGAGATGAGACGGGGATGCACCGATGGTGGATCGGAGGAGAGGTGAAGATTAGAGATGGGGGAGATTGTGGTTGGGTTGATGGGGTTGGGATTTGGTTAGACGATTTTTGGGCGATGTGGAAATGAATTATGAGGGGGGTTTCGACTAATCTTAATTAAGCAAAAATTATGATTTTATCAAATCAATTCATAATGTAAGTTAGGAAATGAAAGAGAAACGTTTTTTTCAAAATCTTAGATCCCCAGCACCGATTCTCCAAAAGCATCTAATCGCTAATTTTCCGCCTCCACTTCTCCGAACCCGAACCACAACGAAGCCAAGCACCGAGCCAAGATTGCAGCGTATGCAGCCCAGCGTTTCGCGCGAACCTCATCAAAACGTCGCGTCAAGAACCCAACTCCTGCATATCCCATCAGATCGCAACTATCACTGAGAGAGCATCCATTCCCTCATCTAACAATTGAAAAATCATCAGTGCAGCCCAGAGCTCCCAGAACAGCCCTCGAACCTTCAATTAACCGCGCTGAACGCATTTCCCAGCTGCAATGAGAATAACGCGGTAATAGGCCGCGAAGATGGAGCGGAGGATTCCGCGGCGCTTCCGTTCTCCTTCCACCACCCGCGCACGGTCAAGGTGATTATCCTTCCTCTCTCTTTCTCCTCCGCGTTTTTGCTCGGATTTTTCCGCGTAGGCCTTTTTTTCTCAACCGAGAGCCCGAGCGATCGTAAAGCGCGAGAGAGCCATTGCTCTGTTTACGCGGAGAGAAGAGCGGGATGTGCTCTTTGTTTGCGAGGCTTCGATGTGCTGTGTGTGCAGGTAACGACTCGGGCGTGGAGGCGCGAAGTCGTTACGGTTTTTGAGAACGAGATTAGAGGAGATAGCGCGCCTCTTATCTTCCGCCGTGGAATACGAAAAAAATCGGCGTGTACAACGATCGGCCGATCTTACGAAGCCACTCCGACCGACTTCGTCGAACGCCTCGATATCATCTGCTAGGCGAGGGGTATCGTGATGTTTATTCCAGAGACACGCTCGATCTTATAAGGAGGCTTATCTTTGCGCCTCGAAATCGGCAGCTCCTCACGTACGTATCAATTATCGCGGCGCGCGGCTGCGCGCTTTCGATTTCCTGCGTCGCATCGGAATGAAAAATTTTTCATCGAATCCGCAAAATTCTTGCCAGCTGGAGGAGTGGGGGCAGTTCGTTGATCCTTCGGCGCGCAGCTTTCCTCCTGCCCTGCTGCTCGCGCGAACGAAAGGAGAGAAAGAGGGAGAAAGAAGTAAGTGTCTTAGCCGCGCACGGCCGATGACCCGCGCAAGGTGATGGACTCAGGCATGTAGTGTATTGCACTTTGAGCTGGCTGCTGCCGGCTGCGATTGTGTTTTACGAGGAGTGTGCGTACGACCTGCTGTAGCGAGGGCAATAAACGCTGGGAGGGCGGTGAACGATGGCAGGTGGCGGTTTTGGGTTATTGTTGTATGCTTGTGGACGACTGTAATTCAATTATTTTAGGAAAACAGTAATTTTATTGCACGTTGATAATATTTTGTAGCTTCTTTTCTTGATAGCCGCGAGACGCGAATGAAAACGTTAACCTTGAAAAACCCAGAAACCAGTACGGCGTCCCACAAATTTTAATTTTTCACACGATCCGCGTCCTACTATCTCCCAAGTTCGTACCTCGAATTCATCAAAGATTAGCTTAGAAACTGGAAAGCGCGCGAGCGCTGCCTTACCGCTCGCGTAACGGTAGTGTCTAAGTGACTCTGCCAAAACCGCGGAGACTTTGCTTTTATTAGCGACACGTGTGCGCTCAGAACCAGAAGCTTCCACTGGGAGTTTCGACCTTACGGACGACTAGAGGCAAATACGGAGGCGCGAGATAACAGCCGGGGCCAGGGATACTGAATTAATTACGTGATAGATTGAGTAGATTGATTTGCATAAATTGACGCTTCATTTAAATCCGAAACACATAACTTGTATTCTGATCGGGTAAATATTTGGCTGGCCGTACATCCGTTCGGTGTACTGATTATTCACGTTTTTCTAAAAAGGAAAAAAATAATCCATGTTTTTTCCTAAATAATATTTAATCCATAAACGATAGCATACACGATAACAGGAAATTACGAAAATTAGGTCTATTTGCCTATAGCGGCCAGATCAATGAAAGAGAGCAGCGAGCGCGCTCTCGTAACTTCCTTCCAATCAAAAAACAGAATTAGAGCAATTGCAAAAGCCGCAAGCTCGCTCTGAATCACTTGCCATCAGCCATCGACGATTCAGCGATCCGTCCGAGCTAATTAATGACCCCCGCGGCGGGCCAGCCGAGCGTAATCTTCCGCTGCTCTTTCTCTCGGCAGCGCGGAGAATCCGCTGCGCTCATCGGCTCTCCCCCAAAGTGAGTCGTCAACGGCTCCAAAGGAATCCTCGAGCCACGCGCGCGTTGCACGTATACGTCAGCTTGAACTCAAGGTGGTTGCTCCCTCGTGCGATGACGCATTCGCAGAGAGGAGCAGCGCGCGCGCCGGCTTTTCCAAAGAGTAACTGTACCGAGCGACACCCACGAGTGCGCGCGCCTTTGCATTAGGCGCGTCATTGCACGCGAACCTGCAGCGATGCAAAGTGCGCCGTGGTGGAGGTGGTTGCGAGGGTTTGGTGAGATTTTTTTTTTTTTGAATTTTGGTTGAATATTCATTTTATTTTGGAAGTATTGAGGTTGGTGATTCGGTAATGTGATCGGGCAGTTAATTTATTTAAAATATACTTAGACGTCAGAGGAGTCGGAATAAAAATGAGATAAAATAAGTATTAACAAAGGTACAATATGCGATTTCGGATGCGTATTGTAGCGGTTAATTCTTATCGCTTCTGTAATCAACAGAAAAAAGCAGGTTACAATTTCAAGAAATTTCGGGATTTTGCACGCGCGAACATAACTTTGTCGACTCTTGAACTTTATTATCGGCGACCAGCTGAATCTTGAATGCGTGAAACTCAGAATAAGCCAAGGCTCAACTGTATCTGCTTTACGACAAAGGCACATAACTGGATGGCCGAATAAAATTCTTGCCTCTTTCTCTCAGCCGCCATTTAGATAAATGTGCGACCAAATTCTTATCGTCGAACCGTTTTACGATTTTTTTAACCTGCAAAGCGTAAGTTACTTTAGTACTTAAAATCGGTGTTCTACAATTGTACTTCACAATTCACGTTAACATACTAAGAAAAAGTATACCATCAGAAATCTTATTCTCCAATCAACTCCCCCACCATACTCAAAGAAACACCCTTTAACCCATTCCTCAGCGCAAATAATCCATCCTCTACAATCGCCCGCAGCGCACTTAGCCTCCCGATCGGAAGGGCTGTAACTGTTCTTTTATATGCGCCTTCGCGCTCTCCTCCTGCCTGCGCTCTGGCGCACGTATAGATACGTGCGTGCCTTGTGTATCCTAGACGCGAGCCATGAATGACATAACGACGAGGCTGGCGTGCTGGCGCGCGAGCGGCCGTCGACCCTGCGATGCGTTATGAAAGCGGCGAGCTAGAGATGGCCCTAATCGATTAGAGCCACGCTCGCCGGCTTTTCTCTCGAATTATAATCGTCGCTTTTTTTAGATTTCCTGTTCCACAAGCAAGCGCAACGGCAATAGGTGCGCCTTGTGTATCGCTCGCTTCGACTTTTAATGCGGTCTTTGTTTCGAGCGAGGATCGCTGCCTTCGACGCGCCGTCGCTGAGAGGTTTTTTCGGTGCTGTCATTAATTTTGATAAGGTTTTGGTGTGGAGGTGATTAAGGAATTGGAATGCTTGGTAATTGAATTGAGAAAGTCAATGCCCTAGATTGTTACAATAACCTCGATTTTTCAAATTTTTACAATTAAAAACTTTATATTATCGGAAGTTTAGTAATCGGTAAAACACAAACAAGGAAAAAACCCGTTAACCAAACGTTTCAAAACATATACCCAATCTATCGCAACACATTCCCCATCGTTACAAAACGTCACCTGTTGTTTCCGCACCCGAGCCTCCCGCTCTCAAAAAAGTCCACACGCCACGCTATGTAACAACAAACAAACTCTGCCGTAATCTCGAAGCGTAGTCACACGCGCACCTGGCGTGACGCACACGCGTCGATCCACGTGCCGAGCGAGTCGTAGTAGCCCCGAAAAAAGCGCCTCGGACTTCCCGCGACTATTTTTCTGACCCACATTGCCAAAAGTTCGTTGGCTCGGAGAGCCGAGTGATTCGAGCAGCGCGATAAGGAAAGAAGAAAAACGAGCGGAGGTGGAGAGCGAGGGCCTACATTTTTGGCCGCGCGCGCGCGCATTGTGTGACGACGTAACGCAGCGGTGACGCAACAGCAACTTCTCGATAAACGATTCTTCTCTTTCTCTCGCCTCTGCCTTTCCTTTCTCGTTATTCGAGCTTGAGGCTCGGTTAGAGGTGAATAATATAAAGGTGTCATTGACACACTTGACTATTGTTTCATCTGCCCGAGTGTGTTTACTGTAGCGTGTTTTCCTCGGCACAGCTTCGCGCGGGGTTAACTTTTTTTTTCTTTCTCTCCTACGGCTATCCTTCGCTGTAAATATTTTTCGAGCCGAGCTCGGCATTCTAATGGCCGGGGAGAATAAGAGGAAAACAAGAACGGCCGCTGCTTATGAGCGGTGTGAACGAACTCGGGATGTATCACCTGGTTACTGACCCCCCCGATATTCTTCGCGTGACACAACCTTACCACCGCGAATCTGTTTGCCTTTTCGCTTGTTTACGTTGGTCTGGGGGCGATGGTTTTCGCGATGATGCGTGTATATACGTGAGTTATTCGATGGAATTTCGAGCCTTGGACTAGATTCGAAAATTAGTCACTCGGGATTTCGAAGGTGACTAATGCAGTTTTTGAGCGATGAATCGTAAGAGTGTTATGGTGGACTTTTTTGCAGCGTAATGCGTGGCCTAGTTTTGTAGAGGTGAATGTATTACTGAAATATTTGCGTTTTGGAAACGTATAAAGAATGTATGTAATTACTCGCGTGTTTTTATTTCGATTTCTCGGCGATTCACTCGGATAAGAGCATTTAAGTTAGGTGTTAATGCTACTTAAGTAATTCTGATACACGTGTTTTTCACTCGGTTAATTATGCAAACTCGAAGTTCCCAGCGCTGAAGAAATTAATTGCGCGCTCATTACATCGTAATCGAGACGATAAAAAGAGCGGGCAAGATACAAGCTCGTCTTCTTAATGAATTGATGTAAATTGTCAGATGCACGCGGTTACGACATTATTTTTCCCTCAAAATTGACGCATTATTTAACTGAATTTCACTCATCAATAAAACATCCTCACGAGGAAACTCGCGATACCCATCAAAGGCTAATAACCCCAATTTAAAAACGTTACTTTTCAATCATCGCCCGAGCAAATATAAATCTCTCTTTCCGCCAATTAAAGCAGATCCCCAATACAATTAAGCCAGCCATCAGCACCCATCGTTATAACCATCGCTCGCAAAATCAGCAGTCCCCGAAGAAAGCCAGCTCGGTTCGTTAATTCCTCAACGTCCGATGAAGGAAACTCTCGGATTCACCGCGTATATATACATAGAATCGAGCTCGCCGCGAAGGTGAGTGTCACGCGAGCCGGCCGCAATGGGAAAAAGCCGGGAGAAAGCACTTTCTTCGCTGGCTGCATGAGCTGCGCCGCATTGCGCTCGCCTCGCCGCTTGCGCGCGCATAATAATAAAGCTTTATATAGCGTAATCGTACGAGCTCACGCGCTCCTCCGTATAATTCTTATCTGAGGCTAAAAAGGAGAGAGCCTCTCAAAGGGCTGGAGCGTCGGAGATAAGACGGGGAGCTAGCTGTGGGCTGGCGATGTCTGGCGTGGGAAGGACGTGGGCTTAGATAATTTTGTATAGTGGCTTAAGAGCGGCTGAGGGTTATTTATAGAATGGAACGGGTTGGCAGTTTGATAAATAAATAACTGTGTACTGATGTTTTTAAATTTTTTATAGGACTAATGTATTATTGTGTAGGTTAAATTAATTAATAATTCGTTGTGCTTAAAGGTAATTCATCAAGTATAACAGTACGAATAAAATAAAATGACAGAGTAAAATTTCAATTCAGCCCCGGCGAACAAGACGCAGTCGTGAGAAGACGGGAGCCCCCGTTGGCAACGTTTGCAGGACGTTGCGCGCGCGCGCGAGGTGCACCTCTATAAGATGCGCAAGGAGCGAAGGAGGCGAAGAAGAAGGAGAAGAACCGCGAAGAAAGGAAAGAAAAAGAAGGAAAGAAGAAGAAGTTGCACGCGCGCTCGTGAGATTAGCCAAGGTGGAACGAACGCGGCGCGCGATGCCAGTGAACTCGGTTGGCCGGTCACTAACCAGGTAACCCACACTAGCTTCTCTCTCTCTCTTTCTCGCTGTACGCTCACACAACGTGCTATGCAGCCCGAACGGTTATAAGCCTGCTGCTGCTGCTCCAGCCTTTTTCACCGTTTGCTGCAGGCTTGCGTGTGTATGTGTGTACGCGAGAGAGAGAGAGAGAAAGAGAGCCCGCACGAGGTCCCCCGGGTAGTCGCTCTCTCGGGGTAATTGCGCTCACGGAATTCTCCTTCTTCTTCCGCCTTCTAGCTGCTAGAGGTGCCTTTGCAAGGATTTTTCTAGCCGGCGCGTGTACTCGTTATCCTGGTAATCGGGAGGGTGGATGTATAAGGAGGGATTTTGTATATACGTGGCTTTGCGAGCGCTGGAGGGAGCGCTTTTTTTTTCAAGCGGCTGGATTTTTAGGGGTGGACGGAGATCGCATATCGATGCTTTGTGTAGCGCGGTTAATGCACGCGTGGATTTTTTTTTAAGGGCTGGATTATATAGGAGTTTTGTCCTTTTTGGAGAAACCAGCGGGGAGATTCGCGATATAAGTTTTAACGATTGCGGCCGATAGAGCTATTGTGCGGTCGGTTTTGGCGACTGTGTAAGTAACGGCTAGTTTATTGCTGATCTGGTGGATAATTGCAAAAGGTAGAGATTACCGCATATTTTTTTACGTACTTTTGATGTTATGCAAAATAACTGTGAACTAATTAGTAAATTTATAATTATTAAACTTTAAAGAATATATTAAAAAATCGAAAAAAAATGTAAAGTGTGGCAAAACCCAAGGTGAAACAATAAAATTCCCGCAGCTGGAGGCGCGCATCCAGGTTCCTTTATTCAATCCGCTTCTCGTTTCTCAATCGCAGAAAATCGCCGGCGTCACGGTAATTGGCCGCGCGTAAGGGGGTAACGGCCCCGCGCCACAGCGCCTAGAAGGATGAGGTGGAGGTGGAGCAGTAGAGAAAAAAATCAAACGTCAATCAAAGGGACGCGGTCCGCTACTCCGGAAAAGATGCAGATATAGCGCATCGCAAAGCGCGCGCGCGCGCGCGCCGACAGGTGAGTGACGAGCTGCGCGAGTGGGAGAGAGAGAGAGAGAGATAGAATGGATTAACTAGAGCGCTACGTTTTTCGACCTCAGCCGGCTCGGCCACTTGTTGTGTTCGCGCCTACGCCTCCTTGTTTATCTCTCTGTGCTTCTCGATTTACGAGCGGCTCGCTGAGATTTGTAATCGTGAAAACAAGTGTTGTAATTACTGGAAATGGGTTTCGTGAATTTTTAAGGAAATTTAAAATTTTATTGAGGTTTTTGATATTAAGAGTAAACAAGACAAAATGTTTTGTTACGGTTATTGTGTTGAAATATTGTTTTAGTATTAAAACGTTATTGGAATACTATTCTAATACTGAAGGAATATTGGAAGAATATCATTTTGATATTACAATTATTCAAATATTATATTAATATTACATTAATATTGTAAAAACACTGAAATATATTTTTTATTAAAATGCTGTAAAATTTTGTATATGTATTGTACCTCAATTTGTTAATATTTTCGTAAATTTTTAGAGCACAAAACTTTATTCTAAAATTGAAAAACTCAACCTAAACTATGAAAAATTAAAAGAACAGTTCAAACCTCAATAGACAAGTAATAATACAAGCATTTCACGTTAAAAAATTTTCCCAACGAAAAATCCGAATCTTACAACCCACAAGAAAATTAAACCCGAGGGTCGGGCGCTTTAGGAAAGTTCTGGACTCGTCGACGCTCGTTACGCGCGGGAGGAACCGCTATATCCATATAAACGTCGACGAAGCAGCGACAGAGCGCGAGCGAGTCGCTGACCCCCTGCTTATGCGTATAACATAATACACGCGAAGAAGCGGCTTCGTCATCGTGTTTATCGGATTCCCCCTCGGTTCTTCCACTTTTTTTTTTCTTTCTTTCTCCCTCTTTCTCTCGCGTTCGGGAAAGTACGATTGCGTCTTGTTCGACTTCTCTCTCTGACTCTTTTTTATTTCTGGCTTTTCAACCTCTGCGGGCTGTTGCGCCTCTCGAGGTGAATGTTTTGGTCGGAATAGTGGGCACAGAGTCGGAGAGAAATGTAGGCTAGATTCGTTACTCACCAGTTGAAGGTTCGGGAATATCGTCGTCGTGCGTCAGGGCGGAGAAATACTCACCTGAAACATAGAAGGAAAAACATGCGTTAGTCAGCGTACTTACTTGTTTCGTTTTTTAAACGTTGAGTGTAGCTATGATTTTTAAGTAATGAGGCGCCTACACTCTAAACTCCAAAGTGTGAAATCGTTAATATTGCAGTAATATTATAGCAATATTGTAACAATATTGTGTTATAGCAATATTGTAACAATATTGTGTTCATATTCTTTCAATATTGTAATAATATGTGTTGATATTTTTTCAATACTGCAACAATATTTGTTAATATTCTTTCAATATTGTATTAATATTCCTCCAATATTGCAAGAATTTTGTGTTAATATCCTTTTAATATTGCAAGAATATTGTGTTAATATTCTTTCAATATTTCAAGAATTTTGTGTTAATATTCTTTCAATATTGTAACAATATTGTAATAATATCGTAGCAATATTAATACTTATAAATTATTTTGATATTTAAAAATGTAAAAGCTAGATACAAATTATTTACTTATATTTACAATACAGCTAATTATCTCTATTTTAGTATACCACTCTTATTTTCTATTATAGAAATTTTTTGATTCAACATTGTATATATTTTCATGACATTAAATTTGTAAATAAAAATTACTTTGTGAATTAGACCTTACATTTTGAACTTTTATAAAGATTAAAATGTAGGTTTTAAACGTTTTACTTCCAGCTTTCGCACTTTTGAGCTTAAAGTGTATTTTTGTATTACATATTTCATAATTCCAAATTTTTGAATCTCATAACATCAGTAAAGTAATTTCATTTAAAAAAAATTCATTTAATAATTAAAAATTAAAACGCAAGAACCAATAAACAAAAACCCAAAACCATAATCCCGAACAAAAATCGTTATCCCCGCAAATCTCCAAGCCAAGAGCAGCAGCTCCCATTGTGGTTATAGAACTGCAAGCCGGCTGATCGATGCAGTCCCGTCGTTCTTTCTCTCTCCCGCGTTCTTCGCTTTGCTCTCGGCGAGAAGGAAAAGCGCGAGCGCTCGACGACCGAGTGAGAGACGAGCCAGCCGGCGAGAAGTTCAGGGTTAAAGGACCGATAAAACGCCTAGCGGAGCGCGCGCGCCGAGGGAACGTCCGGGCGATGAACGCGAGCAAGCGGCGAGCTAACGATGAAACCGAGTAAACAGTGTTTTGTATGGATAGAGAGGAGCGCTACGGTTTTGCGTCTTTGGAATATTGCTTGTGTTTGCTCGAGAGAGAGAGGGAATGAATTTAGAAGTTTATTATAGAGGTGGAAATGTTTCGGGGTTTGGCTTTTGATTAATTTCTTTTTTTTTTCGGGCGAGGTGTATTAATAAATATTGAGATGACTTTGAGGAGAGGATAAATATTTTTTCTATCTGATCGGGATGATTGAAAGATTGACTCTTAATGAGAATTCTATTCTGGACATTTCCGAGAGCCGATCGGCTAAGTAGCATCGTAAAGCTATATAAAGATGACATCAGGCTCGATTCTGATTAGCATCTGTTTTTTTTATTTCTCACGTTTACGATTACACGCGATGCCTGTATAATACTCGGAATGAAATTATATCATCAATCTGAATACATTGCTAGCATGAAACAAAGAAAAGGCGGATAAAACTATACTCCAATATTACCAAGAATTTAAATAAATTAACCGCAATCCATTTTCATAAAAAAAGCAGAATTTCCCAACTGAAATAAAAAACCATTCACAAGTAAAAAAAGACTCACGAAGAAAGAGCGAGAAGCACAAAATGAATGGGAAGGGGCTAAGACCTTACCGCGCTCTATAGACTCAGCGAAGGAGGCGCAAAGAGGAGCCAGAGAGAAAGAAGGAAGAAGAGAGAGAGAGAGAGGAGAGAGAACGAGCGCGATATACCCGGCATCCAGCGTGTAAAAGGAGGCACGCGCGCGCGGCCTGCAGTTTGTTGCCCGGTGACCGAGTTCATCGCACCTCGGCGAACGTTCGTTCACTCGCGCGCGGCCCGATTACCCTCCCCCCTCTCCTCCTCTCGGCGCTCGCGCTCTGAAATCGAGAATCTTCGCGCGCTCGGAAAGTCGAAATCTCAGAGCGAGCGTGTGTATAGTCTCAGGGCCACGCGGAAGAGGAAGTCTGGCGAGGCTATGTAGAGTCAGCGTGGAAAGGTTGGCTATGCTTCGATTTTTCGATTTCGACGAGGCCTTGAACCTAGACGCTCGCTCTCGCGGCGCGCGTCCTTTGAGGCGGACGATCGTATCACCGAGCGGAAGCTTTTGCCTCTTTATGCGCGCCGGGCGAGGGCGCGCGGGATGAATAAATTCGGCGCGATTATCGACGAGGCTTTTGGCTCGTGTTGAGTTCTTTTTTGTTAGAGTAAGGACTTTAAGTGTGATTCTTTTTAGAAACTTTTGGTTTCTGAACTGTACGTGTTTTAAGGAATTTTAGAGAAGTATTTTTGATTCATTTTTAAAAGGGCTTTTTAAAACACGTTTCCGTTAATGAATATAAGCCAAGATTATAATTAATTTCCCTCAATCCATAACCCAATAAAAATCCACCTCATCAACACCGCAAAAATCAAAACACCTCCAACCGATCCATCTCCAAAACCAGCCAACCCAATCCCTCCTAAAAAAGAAACCCACGCCTTCATTAATCTGCTAACCCTAATGCCCGAGGCCATTAGCGCGCGCTCTTGGCTCGAAATCGCGCTTGACTTAACGAGCGAATCGGCCGTCGCCTCCTGCGCTTACGCGTAAAATCGGCCGCTCGACCGTCTGCAAACACTCTCACATATATATAGACGAGCGACTCGGCAAACACACGCGCACGGCTATATAGTGTATACACATCTTCCTCCCCGCGTTCGAGCGCGTACCGCTAAGCGCAATTTGCATCTAATCCCGCAGTCACTCTCGCACCGCCGCCGCCGCAGCCGACTACGAGGCTCCATAAGATCGATGACCGTGCGAGCGAGCTGCACTCTCGAAGCGCGATATGCATTAAGTCTGCCGAGCAAGCATTCCTGTATCGAGCCATTTTTTTTTTTTTTAGATGGTCGCTTTTGTGATTCGCGGGAGGAGGTAATTGAATAAAACGGCGGGTTATTGTACGAGTGCTGGGTTTCGTATTGAGGATATACAAATGTGGGGACTAACGTCTTGATTGCTATACCGCGAACTTTATGAAAATGAATTCAACACTCATTACCTCGAGAGGCCGATTGCTTAACCGCATCCAGTTATTCTCGCGTATCAATTACACTTTCGCACACTCTTCTCGCTCGGCCGTTAAAACGCCCGAAAAAGCCTCCTTAAAAAGCTCCCCCCTTTCTACAAAAGCGCCGCTCATTACAATCTCGCACCTCGGCAAAATGTTAATGCGGTAATCCAATTCCCCGGGCTCCCGCCGATAAATCGAAACTCGTGCGAAAGTCCCTTTCTTGGCACTCGCGCATTCCGCGAGCGCGGAGGGTCACTGCACCCTGAGCGGGAGAGCTCGCTTTTATGAATGTCTCTCGTCGCGCGGCGTGTGTAATTTCCGCCAAGCGCGCGCGCGCCTTTTTACCCTGAGTATGTATACGTACACGCGCTTATTTACCTGCTGGCGTTTTCTAGCTCTCTCTCTCGCTCTTTACTCGGTGTCGTTGCCCTTTTGTCAAGGGTCTACGTACTTGACGAGGGTTGCAGTTGTTGTACCGTTGCGAGAGAACGCGCGAGCTTTCTGGTTTTCCATCCTTTTTTCGAGCCGCGGCCGTTGTTCGCTCGCTTCCTTTTTGCGTGAGAGGCGCTTGGCTAAGCTTGTGTGCGATGTGTCTCGCTCTGTGTGTGTGTGTGTGTGTGTGTGTATATAGGGAAAGGATTGCGCGGTTTTCTTTCTTTTTTTCGGAAGCTTAAGAGTGTTTGAGTTGCGGGTTCAAATGTGAATGACACGAGGGTCAGATTTTGTGCGCGTACTCGCGCTGGGACAAGAGGCTCCTTTAGGCGATGGGACAGGTGACGTTTTAATTTTCGCTGCTGCACTTTAATTTTAATTCATGTTATGTACGAAATTATAATATATTTACTTTCTGAAACCAGTAATTTCATGCATGCTACTCCCGAACCCTTTGAGCAAAAATTAACAAAGAAAATCTTACAATACATCAAATTAAATCTAAATCACACTCTACCAAAGATTACCCAACCACACTCAGCACTACACAAAAGACCCAATTCATTCCTTCGACGCGCTCGCACGTACATCTCTCGCCTCCTCCAAAGAAAAAAAAAGCCCAATGGAAAATCCAATGAAACTGGCCGCGCGAACGAATGCAAAGAGGCGCGCGCGCGCGCTCGTAGAGTGCAGTGCATCGTTACGGGACCCCAGGTGAGGGCATCGCTCGAGTTGCGCCGCGCCGGACGGTTATACGTATCACGTATTCACGGCTCGCGCCTTTAGTTCTCCCTCCCTCTTGCAGGCGCGTTTGCTCTTTTCTGATCGGTCATCGGCTTGACCCCCCCAAGAGTCGTTATCCCACCTACGCACTGATATCGATGACGACGCGTGCGCGAGTATCGCTTTGTATTTTTCGTCGAACGGTGTAGGCGTGCTTTTGCCGCTCTTTTTTTTATGGATTTTTGAACGAGAGAGGCGCTTGGAATGTTCGCGAAGGGTAATCAAGGCGGTTCTCAAGCTCCGTTCCGAAATCGCAGCTTCGGTTACGGGACGGCCGAGAAGGCGCGCTTTGAGGAAACGCGCGTGTAATAAAAAGAACCTTTCCGCTCGCTTTAACCCAATTGTATACGTTAAGGTCCGCGCGCGATGAGATCATCGGCCGGGAAAATTACCGAAAAAGAAGTGGACCTCGGCTTACGTGTCGCGCTCCGATGGATTCCCATTCGCAGTCGTGTAAGTAATATATACGCAGCTCTTTTCTTCGTGCGTACGCAGCCGAGATCCTGGCTGGCTGATAAAGCGATATACGGAGGAAGAGAGAAAAAAGCGCGGAAAGAGAGGCGCCAGCTCTATGGAATTACTAATGAGCTCATTGTCAGCCGATGGGAAGCCAAGTGTGTATATGTACTTATATCGTCGCGCGGGCATGAAGGAAATTCGAAATTTGGTTGAGGTGACTTTTTGTTGTGGCCGGCACGTGGGGGTGGCTGTTTAAGGCGAATGCGCGCGATGAATGTTTTAAGGAGGCGATGAGTGTTTATACGAGAGGTGAATAATTTTGACGGTGGAAACTGTCTTGTCTCAATTTTTGGTTGGTGCGTATACGTTTTTAAAGGTATAACAAAACCGTTTTGAAATACGTTGAAACTACGCAGGCCAAGTGTAAACCATGAGTCACAATAAGACCCAGGAAATTCGCAACCCCAATTCCCGGGTTTATCCCAGCCACTCTACTCACCATCCACATAATCCCAGTAATCAAGCGCACCAACTCAACCCCGAAAAAAAAACCCACACCCAGTAAAATCCAACACCCAATCGAAACTCCCCTCCTTCAAAGCACTCTTGTAACACTCGAGCGTCCCACTTGCACCGTTCCGAATCATCGCCGTCTGCAAGCCATTCGCGTGCATCATCATCTGGCTCGGCCGGCTCTCTCGCGCGGCCGGCAAAGTAGGGGGAGAGGAGAGAGAGAGCCTGGGTTAGTGAACGCAACTGGACGGGCCCGGTCAGTCACCTCTGGCCGCCGGCGCGGCTGCTCCACATCTCTCCGCTATATACACGCCGAGGCGAGAGTGCATATACACATGCGCTCGTTGCGCAACGCGAGCGCGAATTTAGAGAATGGAAAAGGCGAATTGAAAGTTTATTGCGGGCGACAGAGGAGGAGGCTGAGCTGCAGTTCACGCTTGGCTGGGGCCTCCGGGGAAAGCTGTGTGTACAGAGGGAAACTAAGAGCTGGTCGATGAACTTTCTTTCGCGAGAGCATTGTGCCGCGCTCGTCGCGCAGGCTTACGTGAATGGGATACATTTTGAAAAGTGCCTTTCAAAAGAAGGAGCCCGCGTAATCGGCCGATATAGTGCAATTTTGTGCGCAGGCACGATCGGTTGGTTATCCAAGTGCTTTTTCTGGACGCGCTTTTTCCCGATCACTAATTTTTCGTAATTGATAGAGAAAGGCTCGTAACGAAGAAGCTATACATTTCCAGACACAAAGCTTCCTAAATCACAATGATCCTCAAACAAAACAAAGCAAAGCCACGACAATGCCCTCCTTCCCTCATATACACTTGCCCGAGTCCACCTACAAAGGCGAGCGCGCTCCCAGAAGTCACGAGAGATAGAAGCACACGCGCTCGCGCGAGAGAGTAAATAATCGCCGACGAGACAATGCACAATGCCCCGGCTCTCTTGCTCGCGCGCTACTCTCCCGGGAGCTACTCTCGCAAGGAGAAAGTAGCGCCGGCAGCGAGAGTCTCGGACGAGATTCGAGTTTATCTCGATATCTCCTCTTTCTATATAGCATGCGCTGCTCTAGCGTCGAGCTGCGCGCGTGTGAATTTATGCGCGCCCGGCGTGTAACAGGTTGCGATGCCCGTGCTGATACAGCTGTGGATCGCGTAGAAAGTGCCGTTTCAAAGTCGGATTATAGCTTTGATTTACGGCCGCTTTCGTGTATTTGTAATTGATTTGTCGGGAAGGGGTGAGGGAATGTTGGTTTTTTTACGGGTGCCTGGAATTCCGTGATGTAATGGTAGTGCGGATGGATTTTACAGATTGCTGGGAGGATGAATGGGACGTGTTTAAATTATTCATAAGTCGAGCGCCTTAAAATTCGAGCGCTATACCCACCGAAAATATTTTCGAAGCTCTCCAAACAAAGCCCGAAACCGGCTCTCCTCCAGCTCGGAACCAAAAAGAGAAAATCCAACGAACACAAAAACCTCTCACCGCATCGAATCCCGATAAAAAAGCCCCAGAGCCCGGGCTGCATTAACGAAGAAAAGCGCGCCGACTACTGGCTCTTATCTAAGACGGAAAATCAAGGCGAACGTAACGTCGGCTTGGGCCCTCTGGTTACGTAACCGCGAGAGACTCGCTGGAGGAAAGTAGGCGAGGCACGAATTTGGTTATTCGGTCAGCGGAGCTCCGCCGCGCGGGCCAATGAACGAGCGAGCCTGCAAGGAGAGAGAGTGCGTTAACGCATGACCACGGCGACGCGGCTTCATTTTTCTCTTTCCAGCAGCTGCTTGACTTTCCTCCGGTGAAAAGTGAAAAGCTACGCTTTCCACCTCTCCGCGGCGCTGCTCCTTTCGTTCTTCGCTATATCTCGAGCGACAAAAAAATTCGCAATATCAGCTGCGCGCGCACACGAGCTGGGAGCGCGATTAGCGTATAGCTGGTATCGCAGAGCGGCGGAAGCTCGTGAAAAAATCTGACCCGGAAGCAATGCCGGCGGAATAGGCAAAGAGCAGTGCGGATGAGAGCCGCGCGTAGAAGCGCATGTGCGAGAACGCGCGCGCGCGTATCCCACGGAAGCTATCGGTCCCATTGATATAGGGAGGTTGGGAGGTTCAACGAACCTCGCGCCGAGTCTATTGCACTTACGGGCAGGCGCGCGCAGATAGCCGAGCAGCGCTGCTGCTGCTGCTGCCGGTGCAGCCGCGATGCGCAAGTGCGGACGGAGCCTCTAGCGTGCGCGGCAGGCCTATATATGTGCAAGCGCAGCAGGTCGCTGACTCTATTTCGCGAGCTTAGCTGGAGAGTTGTAGGAGAGAGAGAGGGGCTGAGCTTGGGATTTTAATTGGGGAGAGGTGGATTTTTTTGTTGGATGTTGGTTGAGTTGAGATGTGGTTTATGAGGATTTTTGGGTTGAGGGAAGGGTAAGGTGAGCGAGGAAAATTAATGTTTTAGTTGAGTTGAGGTTTTAAAAAGTATGTTGAGAGGAGGGAAGATAAAGGCGTGAACCAAATTCGTGCAGTGGGTCGTCGTCATTTGGTGTTATTTTTAACGCTGAAAAGTATCTTGATCTATTTTTATAACAAATAAAAATAAGGCGAGAGACTTAAATAGCTCGGCAAGCAGGAAAATAAGTCAATAATAATGTATTTGTGTTTATACTGCATTTGAATGGTGATAATTATAGAAAAAATTATTTGGATTAACGATAAGATTTATAATTTTAAAGAAATATTGACAATATTTTTAATTATCATTAAAAATTGACTGCATAGCTCCCGTATTCTCGACGTATTTACTTATTTAGCGACTCACCATTTATTTTTCTCCGTGATATGAATATAAAACTTTATCTTCCCAACATCCCACCAAAAAACCTTAAATCCCTCTTAAAAACAACTCTCTCAACCCAACTAAAAAACCCTCACTCACCATAAAAGTCCTCCAGAAGGCAAAGAACCCGCGCGCGCATTTTTCCCTGGCAGCCAACCTAAGCGCGCTCTCGCGAGTGCAAATGAGATCGTTAAAGGCGGCCGATATATTCTAACGCCTATTGGCCGGCCGCGCGTCGATAAATCAAAGTCCAAGAGAGTATATACGTGGCCGAGCGCGAGCGAGCATCGGGCCGCTAGTAGTAGTTGCATATGTACAGTTAGCCGAACCAAATTCGCGACAATGAACGAGGAAGTCGTTCTCCTCTCTCTCGCTTGCAGAGAGGCGCCGCGACTAGTAGACTGCGACCTATTTTTAGGCCGCGGCGGCCTCTCCCGTTGCGTGCGATAGTTATAGGTGAGCGAGGCGCCCCGCTGCAGCCGCTCGTTTCGTTGCGCCCAGGGTAAATTTATCTTAAGCTTGGAGCGGAGATAGAAGGATGGGTTTAAGAGAGATCGTTTGGGCTTTGCCTTTTTAGGACTGGCTTTTCGTTCGGTTTAACGATGGTGTAATTTAGTTTTTTATTGTGTACGAAAAGGCATTCTGGTTTCTAGTATTTTTCACTATTTGTTCCCGATTCTATAAATCGTACGTGTTAGTGTTACGAGAGCGAGACAGATGCAAATGAATTAGCGGATAAAGATGTTACTCCAGTGACAGATTGTCATACGGAGGCGGCTCGAGGCGCGCGAGCGCGGCCAGAAATCGTAGTATGTCAGTGGAGTGGCCCAGCCGGCCGATTCGAAATCGAGCGTTCGAGATCGCGCTCGAGCCGACCGCATTCTTCAAGCGGGGGGGCTCCTTTTTTTCGATGCTAAAAGCGCGCCTGGCTCTTTTGCATGCCTACAACAATGATAATTAAAGCTCCTGGCGATCGTAAATCAAAACCTTCTACTACCAAAATTTTTCCTTTACCTAATAAACAACAAAGAAATTGCTTCCATCAACGCAACACGTCGCAATCCCAACAAGACATCTACCGCGCGCGCATCTCCATACCCACCAAATTAGCATCCCCGACGAAAACACCCATATACATCCAAGCCCGCACAAACAAACCAATTGAAATCCCCAACTCGCGCCTCAGTACAGCAAAACACAGAGACACACTCAGCCCGGGGAATTTCCCGGTCACCATCGCCGAAATCTGCACACAATAATCGGCACGTGCGCGCTCACCGGCGAATGCACGATCACGTATTTCCGCACGCGCGCGCGGCGAAGATTTTTTTTTTTTGCGCGGCACCCGCGCCCGTGGCCTTGTCCCCGGTCACTGGCACTTTTTTATCCGCACGGAGGATCTCGCACGCGTGCGTCACGTCAGGTTCAAGGGCCCCGCGCGTTTTTGGTAGCGAGCGAGCTCTGCGGTCAAGGTCTCGCACGCTTCTTTTTTTTTTCGTTGCTTTTATCTTCGTCGTTATGCCGGTTATGCGCGTGAAGTTTTTTCTTTTTGATCGCGTGCTTTTTAAGGAGGTGGATGAGGATGGAGGAGAGTTGCGTAAGAGAGTTCAGGGATTTTTTGCGCGAGAGTGAGAGAGGTTTTTTGACGGGGGGATCTATGAGCTGGCGTGTGGGTAGGCTGCGTGACGAGGAGTGATTTAACATAGTTACGTGCTGGGTTTATTTGGGATAGATTGGTTTGATCGATTGATCGGTGGACTCGAGAGGATTCGTGTATTATATTGAATAATTCGGTTTGCTTGAAAAATATCGTTCTCAAAACAACGTCCGAAAATAAAACAAAATTTGATTTCGCGTTAGCCAAAACACATCTACCTCATCCAAATTCTCAGCTCCAACAAAACACGTTTAAAAATACCCTCCCGTATAAAACAGCTCCTCTCTAATTGCCAAACTACCAGGTACACTAAGCACACAAACCGCTCAACAGTAGCACCAACCCCTCTTCCCATACAATACCACGAAAAAGCAAGACTCTCAACGAAAAAATACCTCGAGACTCTTGACCCTGAAATCGCGATACGCAGAGCGATTTCCTTCTACAAAAGCAGAGGAGCGCATGCCACGCGTCGCACGAGCACGTGTCATTCCAGCCCGCGCAAAATTCCCCAGCGCGTGCGGCCTGACCTCTCTCCTCCTCCTGCACCTACATTGCAAACGAGGCGCTTCGATTATGTGCATTGTCAATTTCGGCCGGCGTGTTATCTGATCGTTAGGCGCGTTTCGGCAAAGCTAACCCAGTAATGCAAAGCCTTCGGGTTAGAAGAAAAGTATCGAAATTGAGTTAGCAACGTCTAACGAGCTGCAGCTATACAGACGCAACGTGTAATCCGGCTATAATAAAGCTGTTTCGTATAGCTAACTGTACAGCGGCGCGCAACAATTTAATTCCGCGCGCGGCGAGATCGGCTATCGTAATTCAGTCGTCGTTAGATTGTGGATGTTTCATTAGCGGCGCTTAGGAGGAGCTATGGAGCCTGTGTACTGTTTGTTTTATGGACTCGGCTAGCGAATCAAGCGGCTGGATTATTTATCGGCGCATTATTATATTGTTCGGCGGGTATAGGTGCGTCTGTAGGCACGATAATGATGCGCGCGCGCCGTTTCGCCACATAAAACGTTGCTCTCGTATATATGCATACGAAGGAGAGAGAGCGCAGGGTAAATGTTTTTCGCCGATTAATGCAAATAAATACGCTGTTGTTTTCCGTCGGCGTTATTTTTATCGGGCGTCGGTACTGAACTGCGCTGAAAATATTTTCGTTTGTTTAAAAAAAAAGAGAGAGAGGGCGGAGAGCTGGATGCTACCAGTTCCTTTCATCTCGGGCCGTATAAACCAACAAATAAAAGAGCTTAATGTAGGTCGATTAATCACGGCGCGGGCCGTGGAGAAAAAGAAGTTGAACAAAATAGCGCCCGGCCGGACGAAACAAAGTGATTCCTTTTTAATATGAAAGAGCCTCTCTCTCTCTTTCTCTCTCTTTTCCAAAGAGAGCGAACGACCGAGAGAGAGAGAGAAAGAGAGAGACTATATAAGATCGTTGATCCTCGGCTCGAGGTGTCACTGACTCCCCGTAACGTAGGTGATCGACCTCGCGTGCCTCTCCTCCTTCTCCTCCCCTCCCCCCTCTCTCCACCTCTACTTCACTCGCTCACTGTTCTCTCTCTCTCTAAGGCTCTTTCTCTCCTCTTTGCGTCTCTTCCCTATATACACGTACGCGCGTACGTGTGGGTATTATACCGAGCAAGAGAGCCGGCCCCGAGGAGAGCGTGTGCCAGTGACGTAACGCCGGTTATTCAACTTGCTCGCAAGCCGCCCGGTGAATGCCAAGGCCCGAGCGACCGAGCGAGCAGGCTGAAAGAGAGAGATAAGGGGGAGCCGTCTTTGAAAAATTGGATTTGAACGAGCGGGATTGTGGTGGGGTTTTTGGTACGAGGGGTTAATTGATGGGGTTGGAGGGGAAGGGTTTTTAATTTGATGAAGATGGTGATTGCGGCCCGGTAGATTTCAATTTTCGTTTTTGGTTGAATGGGGTAATAAAAATTAGTTGGCGTAAACTGGAAAATGATGTAATTTTGGAAGATTAATTTTTGTCGACGAGAAGATTTAATGAGCTTTGAACATACTATTACATAGTTTTAATAAATTTTTTGTTTATAAAACTTTAATTTTAGTAATCTTTTAATATTTTTCAAAAGGCTGACAGACCAAATTTAATATTACAAAACGTCAAAAAAATCTCAACTCCTCTCCCACCATTACCTCATCTCCAAATCACCCAAAAAAACCTCGAAAAATCGCACCCAAAATCCCCACCATCCAAAGCATTAGAAAAAAAGTAGGAGCAAGGCAATCCCCGAAGAAAGTTATTTGCGAAAACGTGCAGAGGCCCAGTCGTGTCATCATCGGCAAACACAGCGCGAACAGCGTCGAAAAAGGAGAACGCCAAGCGAAAGTTTCGGCTCGCCTAACGCCGATCAAACGTTCGAGAGAGTCGTTTAAAAGCGAATGAAGGAGGGGAGGGCCAGCAGCACCGAAAGTGTTTTGTCCTCTTCGTTTGGGCTTCGTCAGCACTGGTGCCCCCGTTAGAGGCGGGCGTGTTGTGTGTACACTGTCCCCGTGAGCAGGATTAGAGAACCGGCTCTCCGAGCCGATTACGGCATTAGAGAGGAGGAGGCGCGCTTTTTGTTGTGGCGCTTTTTCGTGAGCTGCCCGTGAAATCGAGTAACGAGCGCTCCGAATCGGAGGGATTTGGGCTTGAAGATCGCTTGATGCGCGTGGAGATTTTTTTATGTTGGTGTGATGTGAAGATGGGATTTACGATTGTTTTAACAGTATTATTTTTCGGGGCTGTGAAAATTGAAGAAGTAGCTTCTTACGCAAGAAGCGAAGAAAATGATTATAATTTTTTTTCTACTACGTAAAAACTTAAACTTCTTAAAAATGCCATTCATAATCCTCGGTAATCCAACTCCTTCCCCCTCAACGAAACAACGAATCGTCAGCGAAGCTACTCCACTAAAAAAAAGGAACGATCGCACGCGCAAAAAGAAAAAAAAAAGTAAGCGCTGCGCTGAAACTGCGCACATATATACGAAAAGAGGTCGTTAACCGCTTTGCGGCGCTCGTATTCGCGGCGCGCGCAAAAATCCTCGGCGAAGGAGGCTCTCTTACTTATATATACGTATATCGTTTTGCGCGGATTCAGGACATTTCCGATACACGCGCGCGCTTTGCTTCGTCCTGGAATGTTCTCGAGAGAAGCCGCGCAGCCTTGAAGACGTATACACACGGCACGTGGCAAAGAGTAAGAGAGAGATGTGCCGTTACACATATAGTCATTCGCGGCGCGCGCGCCCGCGTATCCTGCCAGTTCGATGTGTGTGTATATGTATCTGTTGGTGAGGGTATTTGAAGGAGGGATTATAGCGCGTCCTTTTTTGTGAGGTGATGGGAGATGGACAGGTCCTTTGAGAGGAGTGGGTTGGCTGGATGGTATCGTTTGGAATATGAGGCTTTTTATTGCGGGCGTTCGCTGAGGCGCGATGAGTGGGCAGAATTATTGTATGCGAGAGGTCATTTCGCGTACGTGATACGTTTAATTAAAGGGCTTTTTTTATTTTTCATTTGGTTTGGAAGGATTTAATCAGCGCGTGGTGTGCTAAAAGAAATATGCATAATGTAAAGTTAATTAATTAAAAATTTTATTTATGTATACTTTCTCTCTAATTAAAATTAACTAATGCATTAAATTCTATAAAACAACTTTCACAGAAAATTTAAAAAACATTGTTACAGTACTTTTGAATGAAATACAAATCCCAGTTCGAAAGCATCCAACACGAACCGTACAAAACTTCAACTTCAAAAACCCCCCCGGCCGCAGTTCCGTTGCGCTTCGGGAGGCAACAACCTGTCGCACGCGAACTTCGCAGTTCAAAAACCTCTCTCTCTCGCCTCTCCTCGGCAGGAAGTAGCCTCCCGCTCTCCGTCCGCCCTCCTAATCTATCCGCTCCTCCGAAAAAGGACCTCCTCCTTCCGAAAACCGAATTCGAGAACGAAGACTATATACACAGGAAGCCGGACACTTCGCGTGCGCTCGAGTCCTTTTCATAAAACGTCTACCCACACATTACCGACAAGTCCGCGCGTACACACACACTTTAACGGTCCGAGCGCTCGGTGAGTGACCTATGTCAGTTCGACGTCTCTCCTATAGAGCCGTGTCAACGTACGCCGGCTTCATTTGTATGTGTAACGCGCGCGCAAGGCAGAAGGCGGACGAGCACGTGGCGAGGAGCGCGCGAAAAAGTTCAAGTCCGGCCGTAGGGCTTTTTTCGTTTTTTAGAAGAGAGAAAGGGATTCGGCGGAGGTGGGTGTGGGAGAGCGAGTTAGATGTGAGGTTTATTGTGCGATTACGGGGAAGTTGGAGGGTGGAGCCGAGCTAGTTACTGGAACTCGACCGACTACTACTTTTGTTCCCTATATACAAAAGTTAGGCGTTTTTCTGTTTTACATTAACATATGTACACAAACATTACCGCGGCTATTAAGCCGGCGAACGTGTATACCCGGGAGGAAGCGCGACTTTCTATTACGGAAGCCCCTCAATTAAGCCGTCGATTTCCTCGCATCGTGAAAGGCGAATGCAAAGCCCGGGAGCGGAAATCGAGCGCCGAGGAAAGTAAAATTCGAGATCGATTGTGCCTCCTTTTTTTCTTCGCTTTTCGTATAAACAGCGACGTGTCGACATCCCGAGGAGCAAGTATGTGTTTCCCCACAAGGAGAGAGACGCATACCCGGGGCTGACCGATTACGAAATCGGCGAGCGCACGTTTAAGAGGTCGGCGCGTTTCGATGCGGTTGGTTTCGATAATTAAATAACAGATCGCTGGCGAGTTGATTGGATTTGGGTCTGGAGTGGAGATGAGGGATCTTGGTTATTTTGAGAGCGCTTCGAGGAATGTGGTTTGTATTTGTGTTTTTTGAAGAACGAGAGTTGTGAAAAATCGGTTCGATCGCTATATGCATTTTGTCTCTTTGATAAATATTTGAGCGTACCGAGTGTCATCACCGACTTCGGAGAACGGCTTTCTGCAAAAATAATCGACCGCGCGAGGCGCGAAAAATATTTAATCGAGAGAATACTGTTTGACCTCCGCGCCTGCAAAAGAGCTTATTACCGCACTCTTACACAAATTTGCGCATTAACATAACACGTTTCCACACGTTAAACATTAATATTTACACGAGAAAGAAACAAAATCTGCTTTCTTTCGTTATATCCGTTGCACAAAAGCGAAAGTGAAAACACGCTCGGGTGGCATCCCGAAAAGTGTCGAAAGTCCGAAAAGCCAAAAATCGAGAGCGCGAGACAAGTTCGGAAAAGCCCGAAGGGAGAGAGGGAAAATAGAGAAGGATACGAGAGGCGAAGCTTAGCGCAACAGCGAGCTCTCCGGGCGCGCAAGTGGGTCGCCGGGGCAATGACACCGCTCAGCAGTGAGAGCAGCAGCAGCAGCAGCTTGCTCCGAACTCAAATTTGATTAAAAGTCGCCTCGGGTGCTTCGAGAGCGCCGGCACTGCCGTAACGCTCTTGTGTGATATATACCGCGTTGCGCAAGTTGAACGCTCCTTTTTTTTACTCTCCTCGCTGGCTCTCCTGTTTTCGTCTAATTGACGCCGGGATTGCGTCCGAGGGAGCTAGCTCTTTTGTGATTTTTTCATCGGTCGGTAGCAAGTGATTTTCCCGAGGATTTGATGGGTTTGGGCTCGTGGATGGGTTGGGTGTGGGGAGATTGGGTTTGCGGATCGATGAGATAGGAGGCGATGATGCTGTAAGTCAAAGTAAAAGTGAAGATGAAAGTTTTGAAAGTTACGACTTTTACGTTTTGATCGCTTGGACTTATAAGGAGTACGTATAGCCGTGATGAGGTATTTTTACGAGAATCTTCGAGTTAATGTCAATAATAACATAAAACCTAAACTATTAAAAAACTCAAATCAACCCCACTAAAATCCCTAAAAATTCATAAACGATCATCATCATCCTCAACCCCCCAGCAATCTTTCATCATCCGCGCGAGCAAACAATTTTTATTTTTCGCCGCCAATACCCGTATTGCACAAGCCCAGAGTTGCGAGCGCGAAGCTATATAACAGCTCGCAGCGAAGTCAACGAACGCGGAATGGCTCGGCTTATTGCGTGTCGCCGATTGCGAGTGGAAAAAGGATCGTGGGCGCCGAGACGCGAGCGATTTGACCGAGAAAAAGGTGCGTGTATGCAGAGTGAAAGAGCCGTGTCTTCGGCTCTCGAGTTTCGCAAAGTCCCGCAGCGGTCCAACCAGGCAAGGACACTAAACGCGCGGCCTGATTTCGATGCATTGATCCTATTGAGTGAAGGAGGTGTTTAGAAGGTGGCTTGAGATTGAAGGTCTTGTTTTTTGGTTGGTTATGAAAAATGATTTTATAGAGAATTTTTTATATCGCTCGGCGAGTGGGTGAGTGGAAAATGCGGTGTATCAATGTTAGTCGTAAAAGAATGGTTTTAACAACGGCTCTTTCGCAACTGAATTTTCGCGTTTTATTATTCTACTCGCACTTTCAATGGCTATTACGTAGACAAAGTAAAGAAAATTAACGATGAAAAAAAGACAGCTCGTTGCATATTCACGACGAAAGGTAACACCGGCTGTCCTGCATCCACGGCAATACGGATTCTTCGGCATCATACAGGCGACATCGACCACCTAACAGGCGATAAATTTTAATAATTTATTAAGGTTAACACGCATCCACCTCGGCACAATAGTTTATAGCTCGCTTTTAAACGCAGCGCGAGCGCTCTGCAAAAAGGAAACAAAAAAACGAACAATCATTACACGTATATACATACCGCAAGGTGTAAAAGTGATTACTCACACGCTCGCGTATATAAAGTTTATAAAGAGCGCTTGCTCAGCGGTGTATGACATTGAAATCGCGGCGTAAAAGGTGCGCGCAATAAAACCGGCGCAGCAGTGCTTTATGTCCCCAGCGCGCGCGCGCGAGCTATACAAGTACAGAGAGCGAGCCTGCATAAAAGCTGCGGCTATAGGCGCGACTCGGCGATGTTTCAGGCTCTATCGCCCACCTATAGCTGTGTGTGTGCACATTGCGCGCATGTATAATGGGCCGCGGGTATATAGGTGTCGCGAGGGTCACGCCGAGGATTATCGCATTGACACGCTTGCATATCCTGCTTTACTCTGAGCTTGCATGCGCTGGATCGTTCGATATAGTTGCTGTTACGTCATGAAGGTGGTATAGAGGCTTTGCGTTTGAGTCTAGAGCTGTGGTGAAGGAGGTTATTTAGGGGTGTGCTTCTTGTAGTTTGTTGTTAGGTGGTAAAGATGAGTTGGTAATTGATAAGATAGTTGCAAGAGTGATTATTGTATCATTATGGTTTTGGTGATTGACAAGTTTTATTGATGGAAATCGTGATTATGTACATGATAGACAGATAACAAGATGAATTAAAGTAAAATAACGTAATAAAATATTTTTTTTTATAATAATATCCGAACTTTCTGAAGTAACCGTGACAATTTAAAATTTATCGAACTGTGTTTATAAACGCATTATAATTACGTTGTCAATCAAAAGTATTTTCTCCAACGGGTCCCAGCGCCAAACTTTCTTTCATTGCATTTTTATGCAAACGAAAGCTCGTTACTTTTACCGTCCCCGCATAAAAACACTCGGCCCGATCAATCTCATTTTTCACAAACAACCAACACAATCAATCTCCCCAACCAACCAAACTATCTCACACCCAAAAATCCCTCTCGAAAAAATTCCCAAAAAATTGCGCAGCTCCAAAAATCCCTCTTACCATGCAAGCCAGTCGACCCCCTCTACCACACTAGAATTGCCACCTCGTTACATATACCCTCAGCCGTCATGTCGAAATCGCGAAAGCGAGAATCCCGCCTGTGTGTCTCTCTAACGCGCTCGCGTTTATATAGAAAGTAAGAAGCGCCGGGGCTCGGGAGTTCGCGCTCGGCCTTGATTCGTCCGGGGTTAGCGTCCGACATCCAGGCCAAGCCGCCGCCGCAGCCGCCGCTAAGCGAGCGAGCGATTGGGCAAGCGAGCGCGCGCTCGCCTCGGACACATTTGTCGGCCGCGCGGCGACGATCGCGTTGTACGAGTGCGAGGCGTACGTATATAAATGAGGCCGAGCGCGAGGACTTACGAAATTCCTTTTTGGAAACAAGCTGGGAGTCGACGAGAGGGCGGCCTTTGCTCTTTTTTTTTTTTAAATTGGGTTTCAGAGTGGTGGATGTGGTTGATTTTTGGTGGGTTTGGGGAAGTTTTGGAGAGAGGTGCAAATGCAGCTGGGGTTTCTATGATGTTGTATTGGGCGTCTGATAGTACATTGAAAAATGCTTTGATTGATCAATAGTTTCATTATCGTATTAGCTGTAGTTTTAGTTATCTCAAGTGATTTGTTCAGCTAGGTCGCGAGTGAAAAACACATTAGTAGCCAACACGGTATCATCATGTCTCCCATAACAATTTCATAATCACCCAATAAATTTTCTTACATTAATTTCAAATCCAACATCAAATCATCACCAATAAACATAAATCCTCCAACAAACAAATCACAATAACTCTCTCACTACCCTACAATTTACATCATGCGCAACCAGACCGCCAGCTCATCCGCCACTCATCGAACCAACCCGACGATCAATCCGTAGCCAACAAAGTCATCAGCATAACTCCATACGCAATATACACACTGCGCTCGCATATATGCAAATGGCTTTCTCGACTCTATACCCTCGGCGGCTCGATGATGAACGCGCCTGGCCGGCTGCTGCTGCTTTCTCCGCGCGCTCGACGGCGATCGAGAGTAAAAGCCGTCGCGTCCGCGGTGAAAGAAGCCAGGCTAGCAGCTCGATCATCGACGCGCGGAGAAAGGTGAAAGCACCTCGCTTACGCTACTTCTCTCTCTTTCTTCCTTCAGAGAAAAGAAGCGTACTACTACTATTCCACCTTTTTTTTCCGCACGGATGCATTAATTTTTGTAATGGATCGCGGCACTGGCGTCATAATTCGGTGGGCCTGGTTCCTTTTTTTCGTCTCCTTCACGAAAGGGGCAGGGAGAGGCCGGAGGAGAGGTGGCAGCGAGGCGGACGTCGCGGTGAAAGCGAACGCTTTTTTTTCGTCTCTCTTTCTCCGCGCGCCAGCGCCTATCGGCTTGCGTAACGATTACGGCAGAACGAAAAGAAAGTTAGTGGGCTTCCTAGTTACACGGGCGGCGATTACGTTTTCTCGGCCGGGAGAAAGGGGCACTGGGTAAATATTCGGCGTTAATCGTGATACGCGGCCGCCGTTGTGGTTTTTCCGGCGCGGTATGTACTTTTCAGATTCCGATAGGGGAATTGTGAAACGAGGTGTGTACAGCCAGCGATTAACGATCGTAAGTGATTTAAATAGACGATTACGGTAGCATTTCTATTATAATCTATCACACGGGTTGGGTAAAACGAACGCCGAGCTAACCGTTGCCTATGGAATAAGTGCAAACCGTTAAATTACAGCACGAAATATCAGTAAGACTTCGGCACGACTCATCCCGTATCGTTTAAAAATCTTTCATCGTTCACACTCCCACGACGCCTCCCATCGTCTTCCCGTAAACCAAACGTTCCCCGAACATCGCTCCACCCACAGTCCAGTCTCCGAGAAGGAAAAAAAAAGTATCATATTGTCCATGTCACGATCAGCGCGCTCCTTCTAATTACAAACGTAAACAGTTACGTCCAGTCCTCCCCCGATCGTCGCGAGAAGGAGAAGGGCGGATGTAGGTGTTTATACGAGAGCCAGCGCGCGCGCCGTACGGTGATTCAGCGCCGAGCGAAGGGAGACCCCGATAGCGGACGTAGACCTTTCCAAAGCGGCGCAACGCGCTCTTCTTTCGTCGTGTTATATTGGCTAACGATAACGTCTCGAATTATTTTTTCTTTTTCGGTCGAAAGTACACGAGGATTTCTTGATTGTTTCGACGGCTGTTTCTGAGAAATTTTTATTGTTGTTTATCCGAGGCGTGTGTTAACTTAGGTTTATGTAACGATCGGTTGCTTCAAAGCGTGAAGCAAGCGCCGGATGGTTTGTACAGGCCTACTTAATTGGAGCAGCGCGCTTTTTCGAGTTCAAGACCTCTCGGCGTTTCCAAACTCTGCCGATATTATTTATGCGCGCGGCCGCTGCGAGGCTAGTAGACGAATATTTTTACGCACAACTGTAAATGAGTTACTTAATATGAGAAAAATTCTGGCGTTGCGCAATCGAAAGGTCAGCGGGCGGTGTGAAATTGCAAAACCGATGAGGCAAAGAGGAGAGAAAAAAAATATATACTTTTTGCATCACACACCGACTGAGACCTTGTCGAGGTGCGCGCGCGATGGTGTATATACACACAAATACGTAATGTTACATCTGTCGGTAAACAAGCGAAGTGCGCGGGCTTCATTATTTGATCCGCAGGCATTGAAATCGCCTCTTTTGTTGAACAATTCTGTGACATCATAATAAAGCGAGAGAGAGGTTTGACGAATAAAGCGGTAAATATTATCCAAATTAAATCGCTTGTTCTTGAACTCTTTTACTTGAGTGTTTAGCGTAGCGTGAAAATGTTAAACATTGAGCTGGCGCAATGGAAGCAGTTTACATCTTGGTTAAAAGACAATTACAGGTAACAGATGCGGCCTTCTTATTCATAGTCACCCATTTTTCTAAACACACGTTTTCCATCCCACACAACATCAATATTACACCCATTACTATAAAAAATTCACAATACCAAAATCATCGTAACCTAGAGAACCCCAAATCCGACCTACTTCCCATAGCCCCCCTGCCACAGCCATCGACCCATCAAACCACTTGTACACACGTCTAGCTCACCTCTCTATCTCCTTAACTTTTTACGCAAGCGAACGAGAGCGCGTGTGCCTCTAATCTAGATAAAGTGGAAGCTCCTGCGCTCTTGCCGTTTGCGCAATTGCGCTCTCTCGCGCATTGGGAAACGCGGAATGTGGGCCATCGGCACATTCGCCTCGCCCGGCGCGCGCGCGCGCTCGGCCCGCGAAAAACAAGCGCGTGTACCCCTACTCCTTTCTTTTTGGTATTCCCGGCCCCGGCCCCTTTCTTTTGTCGCGGGAGAGCCTCTTTCTTCTGGCGTCCTTAAAAAAAAGGCAAAAAACAAATTGAAGAAAAAAGCGCGTCGACGAATTGCCGACGTAATTTCGCGCGTTACGACACGCGTTGTGTTTTTTTTTATCCTGCGCCTGCGAGCGGGCTTGTTTGTTTGTTTGTCCGTGTCCTGAAAAAGGTTCGAGCGCCACGGTTCATCGGGGGGGAATTTTTCGCGCGGTGTGTAACTATAAGCTTGTGCCACTTTTTTCTCTCCGGGTCTCTCTCGAGGTGTAATGTTGTTTTGCGCGCTTGGAAACGAGAACGGGGTTTTTAATGATCATTGGATAATCCCGAGGCTGTACGTTGTTCAACGACAGTGCAAGTGTTTCGTGCACTGCACGGGCTGCGTATGCTGAGAACATTAATAATTTTGTCACGATTAAACTGAAAAATATAAACAGTACACGCGTGATTCATGCTTTGTTTATCGAAAACCCGAAGAATTCACAGCTAACCATTTACGCTACAATAATTGCGTAAGTACACTGGTACGCTACGTAAACAGTAACCTCATTACCCCCTGCATTCATAATAAACAATTCTTACAAAAACGCTCCACCTTCCCTCGACAGAAGAAAAAACAAACAATCACGCCTCCCTCACGCGAGCCTCCCGTTCGACATAATCTCCCCCTTTACAAAAGAAGTGTAATCTCCACGCACGATGCACTCAACTCACCGTCTCTCACACGCAACCGCGTCTCTACATACCCACACCTTAGCGGTCATTGACTACCCGGAGCTCTTTCTCCTCAACAGGTAGCCACGCGCGCGCGTTTCGAAAAATCGCGCGCAGCACGGAGCCGTTTCGCGCGCCATCTCGTTGATTCGCGAAGAAGCAGCGCAGCACGCTTACTAGCACTCGCGCGATTCCGAGGCCCCGCGAGATGGCGCTGGCTTCGCGTGTGCCCTTCCCCCCCGCAGCGCGCTCGCTCGCTCTCTCACGAGCAATGTCAATGTCAGCCACGTGAGCGAGCGCGGAAAATCGATAGCTCTTGCAAAGCTAGTGTGTGTGTGTGTGTATGTGTGTGTGTATAAAGGAGAGAAGGTCCAGAGAGGAGAGCTTCGCGGTCTCGCTCGCACTCGCTCGTTGGCTCGGCTACTTCTATCCCTCCCCCCTCCCGCCCCCCGGAAGCGCGACCTTCACCTCTAGAGCCCCCGCGCGCGCGAGCTGCTCTATCTTTGGTGACGAAGGGGCTGCGGGGGGAGAGGCAGGGAATTTCCCGATTCGCGAGAGGGAGAAAGAGAGAGAGCTTGAGCGAGAGGGAGAGAGAGAGAGAGAGAGAGGATTGGCCCGAAATTCCCTCTCGCGTTTCGTCACCCTTGGCTCTCGGGGAAGGACGTTCTTGAAAAACCGTGCGCAAGCAACCGTACACACTGAGAGAGCAGGCCAGTAATGATTTTGCGAGTTGCAAATTTATACGAGATGCGGTAGTGGTTGTGCCGAGCGGTACGGAAGAGGAGAAAAATTTTTTTGAGCTGGTTTGCATTCGCGTTTTGCTTGAAGTTTGTTTAAGATTTAAAAATGATGCCAATTTTTTATCAATAAATAAAATCCGATCATTAACGTTTATTATTAACCGACACAACGACATCCTATCAAGTCCAAGTCCCCGAAAATCTCAAAGTCCATCCCAAAAATTAAAGAGTCAAAGCGCCCAGTTCCTCCACAACCGTCCAGCTAAACCCGCTCCCTCCTGAACGAAGTTAACCGTTTTTTTTCCTCCACCAAACCCCCCGGCTCTCTCGGCGGTCCCATTACGGCGCGTCCGTCATTGAAAAACGCGGCCGATAATATTCGCATAATAACTGCGCCTCGCCCTGACCCTTGCCTACACACACCTTCGGCTACAGCTTACGGAAGGTCCGGCATTATAAACTCAACCGCCTCTACGGCGGGCAGGTAGACAGCGCATCCTTTTAAACTGGCCCCGCAAGGGTCAGCGTGATGGGCGGGCCCGCAACCCTGCTGCGGGCGTCCCCACCCGGAAAAACCGCTACACCAGTAAATTATATGTGTATCGCGCGGCTAGCCAGAACTGCAACCCTATCGCGTGAAGCGGTGTTTTTTGCCGGGCTGACCCCCCGCGGTGAGCTCGAATTTTTTTTCTCTGCTGACCAATTTGTGCGAGTGTTTCTCACGAAGGTGGGTATCTGCGTAGTTGATTTTTAGGAGATGGGGAAAAAGGGAGGTGTGTGTTGGAGAGTCTCGTTGTGATGGACATGCGCGCCAGAGGATAAGGTGGTTAGGAATTTGAGAAAAATATTGGGTAGCAAGTTCAGCTGTTTTAGAAAATAGCGATGGGAATATCGGACTGTGTAGCTTGTTTGTTTGCTCTTTTAGTTAGAAAGGCTTTTTCTCCTATACTCTGCGCTACATATGCTACCAAAGCTTTCACGGAGGTCCGAGCACTCGATCCGACAGAAAACGTCAGCTAACAAGACGAGGACATACAAATTTTCAGTTAACAAACGCCGTTAGCGCTCGACAAAAAGCAGGACAAAAGAAGCACACCAAAGCACCACAGCCACATTTCACTCAGCGGCCGTTTTCGAAGATAATTTACGGCCGTGTCAGCTCGCTAACAGAAGAAATTCATTAAACGCTCACGGTACACTCCCGGAAAAGCCATTGTACCCCTGGAAACATCAGCGCCGACAGCCGCTCCTCACCAAACAAACCTTCTCTCAAAACGCCCGACCTTCCCATCCCCCGACACAAGCGAAAAATCAGTCGCGCCCAGCCGTTAACGAGCTCCGTTATAACACGGCAGCCGGGCGGCCATAAAAGCATCCGCGCACTCCGTAGTAAAGAAAAAAAAAAGACAAGGTAGAGGACGTGTACGCATGCAAGTGGTGTCAGGCAAAACGCACCTCTGTATCCGTCGTCGGCGCTCCTGATGCCCGACGTCGCGCTAACGACGATGCTGACCTCGCAGACCTCCGCGGGATCGTACCTCGGCATTGTGTCCTTGCGCAAGGTAGAAGCTCGGCAGCTACGGGCGGCGAGCTTGCTCATGATCGCGGCGCGCGCGAGCTACTGACGGCAGCGAGTTTTCTCGAGCGCTTAGGGAGAGAGCGAGAGAGAGAGAAGCGGGTCCATATCAACGACGGGGTGGTGGTAGTGAGCGCGAGGGGTTGGAGTCTGCCGACGGGGGGCTGACTCTGCGATACGAGGGGCTAGCGACGGAGTTGGGATCGCATGTGTGTGTGTGTGGTTCTGTGTGTGCGCAAGCGTTGACGGAATGCTTGCGCGCGCGCAAATAATGTTGCTGTTTTTTTTGGAGGCTTAGTGTGGGTTTGGCTGTGGCAGATTGTTTGGTTGATGGTATGGAAGCGTTTTGAATGTTTGATAAAACGTTTTTCAATTTAATGATTTAAGTTTGTGCATTGATTTTGCACAGTTGGTTTAAAATTAAAGCGTATGTTGCGTAATGTATGCATAAAATGTTAATTACTACTAGGCAGAGTTATATTCATGAAGAAAATGTGTCATGTAAAGAATATACCAAATTCGACTATAATTAGAAGCAGAATATTGATTTGAATATAAAAATCTCGCTTCTTTTAGCTTAAAATATCAGTCTATTTTTTCGTATACAAAAAATCACGTCAGAGCTTTACAAGCGCATATATAACCTACGCTTTATTATTACAGAATATGGTCGATGAACTTAAAGGTATCGATTAATATAGCTAGACGGTGTCAAGTTGCACCTGAAATATACACGATAAATAGGCTTTCATTGATCATTTTATTTCAACTTACTAAGACTGGGACTAGGATTGTATCTGTGAATATCACGGCGGCTCATCTTACCTGTAACAAAAAGAAGAGATTAATTAATAAATAGTAATTACTAATCTAACATAAATGAAAAAAAAAAGAAATTATTTAAAAAAATATTTTAACTAAAAAAATTATATAATATAACAAACATTTCACCGTAAAATATAATAAATCAAAGGTATGATGCACGACTTAAATACTCGCGCTACCGCATGCGCACAGCAATCCCCTCAAAACCCATCACCTCAACACCCACGCAAATTTTCCCGCATCCCCCATACATCACTCCAACAAAAGTCCTTCCTACAATCTTCCACGCGCGCGCCACATACATTCGACTTTCGCGGGCGCGCGAGCTATTCTCGCGAGTTACCGACGGCCGCGGTACGCTCAATCCCTGCCTTACCGACTTAACGCCAGACGACACGCGGTATATATCGCTATCACTCCTCCCGCGTATTATATACACGTGCAGAGCGCGAGAATTCGCGCAGAGGCTGGCGCCGCCGCGCGGCGCTCGCGCGAAACTCTTTGGCGCTGATAAGACGGACATGCAAGAGAGAAAGAGAGAGAAAGAGCGGGCAACGTGCTCGAAGCACGTGGCCTGCCCACTGAGCGCGTGTGCATCGCGCAAGAGATATGAGTGTTTGCTGGATGGGATGAGATAAGGTGCTGGTTTTTGGAGCTTTTCAATGGTAATTGGGACAGATTAGTTTTGTAATGATTTTTTAAACGTATAATTATGGAATGGTATAGGAAATCGTTTTTGTTCAGACATTTAAAGAGATCTATGTTGTGTATCAGAAGCTGCATGTATTTTGGGAAAATATTCAAAATCACGATATTTTGATTAGAATTTACGATTTGACATTGTTTGCCGTGACGCATGCACCAGGAGTCCCTGCTCTTGTTAGAGCAGTTAGAAACTGGAGCGTCGCTGAGCGCTCAGGCGGGAGGACCGACTTCCCAGAGCTTTCGTTCAATTAAGGTTTACGAGTTCATCGAATTTTGCCAAGCATACTTATGACCTTTTTACGACTCTATTCCGCGGTGCGCGCGCGGGCGAAATTAAATGCACCGAGCTTTATTGTACCACGCGCTGCCCTAATTCTCGGAATCCCAAGAATTTTCAATTAAAATGCAGAGAGAGCCAAGATTATTATTCTTCGGGTTCGCGGTATTCATTGCAAACTATCGTCCCCTTGCGACACTTCTAATCGAGTTTTATTTTCGGGGACGCTCCAAACTCCAAAACGATAACCCAACCGGCGAGCGTCCCACTTATACATCCCGAACCCCCTCGAAAATGACGAAACTCCCGCTCCTCGCAAAACCTTCTCTCTTATACAACAGAGAACCCCCAACTCTCTCTCTCTCTAAGAAAACGAAACCTTGCCAGGCCCCCCCGAAGAAAGTCGTGTCTTACCTGTGCATATAAGCGCACACAGCTCTGCGATTACGCGCTGACTTACAGACACGGACACTCACACAAATGTAGATATAAGCGAGAGTGCGCGTGCGCCACTACCTTGGCTCGACTTCTTTCTCAGAGCGAGCGCGCGCGCGTGTGTTACACAAACGTGCGAGCGCGAGCTCAGTGACGGCGACGGCAGGTCGTTGACCGAGCGCGAAGGAAAGTGGGACACGAGAGCCGAGCGAGGCGCGGACGACTGTGAAAGAGAGGCTAAAATGCACGGAGGCCTTGAGAGATCGCAAGCGCTGACGCGTGTGAGCTGCTTTGTGTGTTTTCTGGCTCTCTGTGTGTGCGTCTGTGTGTGTGTGTGAGATTTTTAGTTATTTTTTGTATAGGTGTGTATCGATTTTTTTATCGTTGCTGGGTGGCGACTTTTCTTGGATGGGAGATAAGAACAGGGTGGGTTCGTCTGTTAATTGAGCGCTAATTCATTGATGAGTGATGGAATTGGCTAATAGAATTGTTACGGATTTTTGCCTAATAACTCTTACCAAAGTAATTTCCATACAAATTCTCTTAACGGCATTAAAAAAAAAGTATGAATTTACAGTGAATCAATTAAAATCGTTACAGGTTACGTTTTCACTTTCAACATTGTGAAAGTCTTAAAATGCTAGCGCTCGCGCTCAAGGGTACGCGGCTAGCTCGAAAAAAGCCAATTCCGTAAAAGGATTGTACTAGTAAACGACTCTCAAAGTCCTTCGTCGGCGATAGAAAAAAAATAATGAAAAGCAATAACGGTATATATCCACGCACAACAATCCTTGATCGGCCATTATTAAACGCTCCCGATCCAGCTTATCTCTCACCTTTCTATTATCCAACCTCAGCGAGCGCAGCGAGCTTCATTATAAACCAGACTTTTATGGATAAACGCGCGAAGGCTATATACGCGAGGGTGGAATGCGCGCAAGCTTGGCGCAAGGTGCAGCTCCGATACCGATAACGCAGCGGCTTACGGGAGAGAAACAATGCCCAAGCGGATCGCATCGCTCTCTAAGCTCCAAAGCGCTCGGCTAGTTCTTCCATAAGCTTCGAGACTGTAGCTAGGGAATTCCTGTATCATAGTTTCCGAGCGATCAGCTAGCTCGGCCGAGACAAAGCGCGCGCCTCTTTGAACAAGGAAAATTTACGATCTCGTCCTTAATTCGCGTCCAGGCTGAGCCGAGCGCGCGAGCGAGCGAGCTTAACGAGCTCAAGGAATTTTCCAAAAAGCCTCGAGCCGAGATAACTTTTACTCGGGCAAATTGGGCGCGCACGTATATATGCAAGCAAGCGAGTATAAGACATCGGGCCCCGCGGAAATGGAAAGGACAGCCCGGCACTGTCGATTTCATCATTGCTGGGAGCTCGCGCGCGCGCGCGAAAGGTGGCACACATATATCCAGCGGCGAGGACACGCCGCCTTTTATGTAAGCTCCCTGCCGCGAGCTTTTACATAAGGAGAGAGACCGGCCGATTTCCGCAATGACCCCGATGTCGGCCGTCGGGTTCAGCAACCCCGAGGCGGGCCGCTCTGAGGAAATCCGGATACAAGGATAGAAAAAGAGGAGGGAGCAACGCTGTCTCTTTCGGCCGCTCGCCGGTATTAATAGAGAAATTACGGAGGAGCCTAGATTCGCCTTTACGATCCGTGAATCATGTTTATTGTTTACGATAAATTAGCTCGCGTGCCGAGCCGAGCGCGTCAGAGTTGCTCGAATGAGATAAATTCATCAGGCATGCACGTAGGGGAAAAAAGAGCGAGTCTTCTGCGGGACGAGCCATAGTGCACACAGAGGGCATTTACGATCGCGTGCTCGCAGGTGCGAGAAAATCTTGCCGGTGATATACGATCGCTCTAGAATTCAAGCGCGCCAAGAGAAAGAAACGAGCGCTCTCCGGTTATATATATATGTGTGAAAGTCCGACGGTGGCCGTCTATGGGTTAGTAAGCGCGCATGACGCGCGAATTGCGCAATCGCTCGGGAATTACATCGTCCATTTGCCGTTGTTGCACTCTACGCTGCGCTGATTACGAACTAACTGCTCGTCGAACGCAGCAGGCGCATAACCTACGAAAGATATATATTGTGGCGGGAATTGAGATGGATAGGGAGATGGATATTGACGCGAGTAAGTACGATGGATAGCTGCGCGGGAAGTGCACGCGTGTACGGAGTGATTGAATAGAAAAGTCTTTGTTGTTTGGGTGGTGGGTTTTTAGTTGGGCTGATTGGGGGATTTTAGTTTTCAGATGGTGTGGGGTATGTTTCGTTAGAGATACTATTTACGTGATGTTTGTTGGTTTTGAATTAACCTATTAAATATACGTATTATAATTAGTATCTATTATTAGAATGAAATACTAATGTAATATGTTAAAAATATAAAAAAGTTGGGAATTATGTCAAGTACAATTAATATGAACATTTAATCTGCATTTTTAATGGTTTTTTTATGAGAAGATTATAAAATTCTTTGCTTTTACAATTCTTATTCAGTCGCTAAGATAAAGTAATATATTTCCTAAGAAAAATAAACAAATGTAACTTTCCTGAGTAGGGGATAAGCAAGAAATATTCTTTGGACATCATTGTAATGTCACCAGCAACTTCAAGCTGACAAAAAACAATGACAATGAAAAGATATAAAATTCCAGCAAACTACTTTTCTTAATAATAAATATTCACTCTATAAACGAACGTAATGTTTTAAAAAATTGTTTCATTGTGACTTTTTTTATGTCCCATTGTTAAAGTAATCGAATAAAAAGTTGTATGAAATAAATATTTTAGAAACATTCTGCAGAAACATCGTCGTATTTCTCTCTCCAAACAGATCATCAAAGAACGCCAAACCCTCTCAAAAACCTTCTCCGCCTAATCCACATGGCCCACTCTTTCAAAATCCTCCCTTCAAAAAGCACTCACCCTCAAAAACAGAATCCCCTCTTCCACCTCCGAAAAAGCTCCACTTATCCAGAAAAAAAACCCTCATCACCAATGGCCGAGCAAAATACACACTCAGCCACCCCGGGCATCATAAACGCCGCAAAGCCTCCCACACGTACGTCGGCGCTGACCGGGTTAGAGGTCGAAGGCTCCCCGGGTTCGACGAACTCACTCGCCGGGGGAGGTCACACGCATACACACATACACAGAGAGCAAGAGGGGGATGAAGCTGCTGCTGCTACGAGAAGAGAGAAAAAAGGAGGCGGCAGGCGGAGGTGGGAGTGAGAGAGAGATGGCTCGTGAACCCTCTGACGTCAGAGACACGTGGTGGAGCGCGCGCCCGAGGAAAATGGGGTCGAGCTGCCGGGGCAACAGCCCCAACGACCCCCGTCCCCCTCTCCCTTTTCCGGCCAGGACGAGGCGTAAGTGTATGTGTGTGTAGGAGGCTGGTGTGGGTGAGTAAGAGAGCTTGGGAGAGCGAGATTCGAATTGTGGAGGATTGCTCTGCTTTTTCGGGGAGGCTCTGTTGAGGTGGAAATTATTTTCGATTAGGGGAAGGACGAGGGGGTGAGACTAATTTTTATTTGCTTGAGTCGTGGCTTAGTTACTTACTATTTTTATTTATGACGCTTTCGTATTAACATTCTCTTTCATCTCAGAATTTATGTAAAAATAAATTGTGTATACTAGCAGTAAGACCGCAAACTTTCAGTCAATTTCGAAACTTTCCTTCTTTCTTTTCCTCCCAATTACGTAACGGCACCTCTACCCCAAAACTCCCTTTACAACCCCCCGCGAATAACAGAAAAACATCACAGCTTGTCCCCCATAAAAGCCAGTCCAACCCACATAGCCAGCATCATATTTCAAAATATACTCGCGCTCTCGATCGGTCGGCTCTTTATAAAAGTCTCTTTTCTCATTTCAAGTCGAAAATAAATCGTCAGGGTCAGCTCGGCGGCGACGCCGGCACACTGCTTACCTAACGAGGCGGCATTAAAAGCCGCGCTATACGAAAGCGCGCCGAGCGTCCTTGGGAGACGGAATCGCCGAGCGCGCGGTTCATCGACACCAAACGAGGATACGCGTGCGCTCGGTATTACACTCTTTTCTTCTCTCTCTCTCTCTCTCTCTCTCTCGATCTCACGTATATATATAAGCGGAGCGCAGCTGTTTGTCATCATCATCGCGATAACGCGGGGCAGATTAAGTATAATGCGAGACATCGAATTTTTTTTTAAGGAGGTGGAAAAGGCCAGTAATGTTTTTTTTTGCGAAGTCGGCAAAGTGGAGCGTTGAATGTTTGACGATTGTTGGTTGTGGGCAAAACAATTTTTGTCTTATCGCTCGGTGGTTTTGATTTCGAGCTGAATGACTGCAAAAGGTGATCGTGATTGCGGCGTGTTTTTGAGGATAGATTTGTTGTATCGTTTCGGGGAAAAGATGTTTTTGAAAGTTTGATAATGGAATGTTGATTTTTTTCTTTAATACTGACACTCGTACTTTTATAAACGATATCGATAGATTCAGGGTTTTATTATGTTTCAATAAAGTTCGATAAATACACGAAATTTATTTCAAAGTAATCTATTCATCAAAAACACCGATCGAAACAATAACCGCAACAATCGAAAGCAAATTCCCGTCCTCACACCTCAACTTTCATCGTCCCCCCTTAAAAAAAACGTTCACTCCTTTTTCCACTCGCGCTACAAATCGAAAGGCTGATTCCATTGTAATCCAGCTCTCCCACATAGCCGAGGGAAAATTAATAGCCAAAGACGGAAACGGCCGCGCAACTAGATCTCCTTTCATGGCGCAAGCCGGCGATTGTTTACAAATACCCGGGGCCCGCTCCTCGCACAGAAGAAGGAAAGTAGCGTGTCGCGCCGATGGAAAGTAAATTAGCGAGCGCGCACGCGCCGACTGCGCAAGAGCCGAGAGCGTGAAAGTCTGTAATTTCGCGGGAAAGCCGGCGAGCGCGGTTTTTCATCGCGGAAATCAGATGGCCGAGTTCCACGATGATTTTACCTGTGCACGCCGAGTGTTACCACATCGGCGACGCGTGTGCCGTTTTTTTTTTTTTATTATAATTGAATAATAGAGCGATGACGGAACTTTGGAATCGTGCGGACGAGAGAAAGGGGCCATTGGAAATTGTCGTGGACTACATTATGTGTTTGGAGGCGGGATCGCGTGTTATTGTTGAGCGACGCTGTGGTTCTGGGCTTTTAGGCGAGCTGAAGTCGACGATTTGTTTTAATTTAGGTATAGTTGGTAATCGGTTTATGACTTGTCAGAATAGAGAATTTTGATTGATTAAATATTATTCAGTAATTATGCGGTAATTTTGACAGAAAATCGTTTATAGTAATCTGTTTATTGTTTTTCAAATAAATACCAATTGAATAGAATACCAATTTTGTTTATTAAATATACCAAACTGCATTAACTATATTATCCATTCCATACAATTTGTAAATCTCATTCAAACCAATATTACCGTTACATGAAAACAATATTCCAGGTCAAAAAAGTAACTTTAAACAAACACGAAATCCCTCAACAGAAAATAGCAGCAAAATTCTCTTTCGCTAAAATCTCGCTCCCGAAAACCACACGCTCAAAAAGGCCACACACACGTGCACCCACGTCAGAGGGAAATTTCAGCTCTCGCTAGCTAGCGCGCGCGTCCTTCGATTTTCCGCGAATGGGGCCGCTGATCCAGATATAGGGAGGCGACCCCGTGAACCCGCGCGATGCCCCGGACAGAGGTTGAACCGCGTTCTCTCTCTAACGGGGTGAACGGACGAAGGCGCCCCGAGAGCACACGTATATACGTGTACACGTGTATACGTTTGCCCGCGCGCGCACACACACCTGATCCGTGGCCGATTCTAAAAGTACGGATAGCGGCTTGCGCGGGTTTCTTTTAACGGAATTTGTGCGTGGGAGATGCTTTGTGGGAGGATTATTTTGAATTGGGGATATTTTTGTTTTATGAAAATGCGATTAGAGGTGTTAGTTATTTTGAATTTAGTAATTTTTAGAATGAATTTGTGTATTGGAAATAGATTGTGAGAAAATATACAGTTTGGAATTTTTGGCTAGGTATATATTTACTCTGGAAGAGAGTGTAACTTTTTGTAATCTTTTTTCAACTAACGGCAAAAGTTAAAACTTTGAAAAAGTAATGGGAGTCGACGCCAGAAGTTAACTGAAAGCCCGGAAAAAATTCCTCCATTGTAATTACGAAAATTTAACTCTGGCTTTACGACACTAACCATCGTAAAACCTGCTGCAAAAAAAGGGTTGACCCAAAAAAAATGTCTACCCCAACCGCTTACCCACCTCTGAATTCTACAACATTTGTGCGAAATGTGTCAGAAAGTCGTCTGCTCATAACGGTGCGCACAGAAAAACTGTCCCAAAGCCTAAGTACTATACCTAGCGGTCGCACGCGCGCATACCGGTGCAATAAAAATCGGCGCGCGGTCGCCTGAGCCCCCCGCATCTCGCTGTGCCCCCCCTAAAAAGGGTTCCTCTAGCCCGCGCAGTAAAACACAGCCGGAGTTAACCCTAAAACAGAAAAAAAAATCGCAGCCTTAACGGGTTTAAAAAGTCCCGAGTTAAGCGACGGATGCGCGCGGAGCGTGTTTTTATTGGGGGGGCCGCCCCCTGCGGGTCGTAAAATCGTAAAGGCTCCAAAGGATTAGTCCACGCGAAGGGTTAAGCCGCGCGGGGGCTGCCGATTACCGGCGACTGTTTTGCTCATCTGTAAGTCAGTCGGAACGGGAAAAAAAACGGGCCCAGGTTTGTTTTATGGGGGCGGAAAATTTTTCGGACAGACACGATCGCCTTGATATATTGGGAACCGTTTTTACCCTTTTTCCCCGCGGAGGAGTAGGCAATTTAGCGGGGAGCGCGTTTACCGTTGCTTCTTTACGACGACGGGGCCCCGGGAAGCTATGGCTTTAGGTTTATAAGTATGTCAAGAAAACGGAAGGATGGGCTAGCTGCCGATTTTTGACGATTGCGCGCGGCAGCAAAAAAAGGGTCAAGCGCGCTGGGGCTCTAAAAGAGTTATGGTCTTTCCGGGGTGCTGGAAAAAGGATTTCTAAATATTTTGAGAAAAGCCGTTTTTAAGTGCCTACTTTTCAGCACGTCTGTCATGGATTAGCATTAAACAGTTATTCATTTTAATTATTCGTACTTAACGTAATAACTAAGAAATACTTTAATTCTTATACCTTCGCACATTTATTAACTCTATCCTTATATTTCCATAATACTTATCCGATAATTTTCATACTTCTATTACGAAAATTCCATATTTCCGTACCCCGCAAAATCTCAAGTCATTCCCAAACATAATTCACTCCACCACTATCCGTATCGAAAAGCAGCCACCTAAAAGCCCAATCAGCCCTTGCAGCTCAGCCACCTCGACCCACGCACGTCACTATTCTCTTTCTCTCCCCCAGCATCCAGCTCTCCTCGGAAGAAAAAAGGGGGCCACGAGAGAAAAAAAAAGAGAGAGGGGAAGCGATATACATACGCGCGCAGGGAAGAGAAAGAGAAAAGAGCGATTCCTAGGCGAAAGCGAGGACCTAATCAGGACGCGGAAAATGCGCGCCACACTACTCTTTGGCTATATATGTGAGAGCAGTTCGACTCGCTCCTGCCCCTCCCTCGGCCGCGAGCTTTTCTCTCATTCCCAGCGCGAGTAGGGGGAGCGAAAGCTCGAGGTCGCGAGTTCGTTGACCGGCCGAGGGGTGCCACTCACCCTAACTAGGCCAACTTTTGCCCCTCCCCGCCCGAGCGCGCTATCTATCCGCTCTCGCGCTTTATTTTTACGCCTCGCGCTGCTGCTCTGTCTTTCTCGGCTGGCTATGCTTTTCTAGTTTGATTTTTTTTTTGTTGTTTTATTTTTTTGCGGTATTTTTTTAGTTTAAGTGTGTCGGGTGGTTTGAAGGAGAAGTGATCGAATCTTTATTTTCGGGTTGTAATGAAATTGATACATTTTTTTTATTTTAGCATGGAAATATGTTCAACAAAGATATTAGATTTTTTTTGTTTAAATAATCAACTTTATTGAAGATTAGTTCAATTCTATATCCTGTCAAAATCTGCCTAGCAACTCAAATATGAAAAAACGAAGAAATTCATCAATTTCAAAAATCAAGTCGACATTTTCCTCCAATCTCTGTCGTCTCTCAAACAAAAATATTTCCAAACCTTCAATCTCAGCGCACTCCCAGCCTCTTTCTTTATTTCAGTCGCAAAAAAAATATAATATTTTCTATAAATTCCGGCCTCTATATTTACGCGTCCGTTTCTCTGTGCTCGCGCGCGTCTCTATTTCTATCCGCGTCTGTGCGCCCGGCTATTTTCGCGAGGAGCCGCCGACGCCGTAGCCTGCGTTAGCTCTCGAGATGATTTACACTATTGAGGCCATCCACCCTGAGCCGAGAGTTCGCCTCTGTGCTTTTTTGTTCTTTCTTTCACTGGCACTTGTCGCCTATGCCGCGCTCAGGTATACGCGAGAGTTGGATTTCTATGCGCTCGGAGCGAATGGGATGAAATGTGTTTGCGTTTGCGGAAACGGAATGAGTGTATTTATTTATATGCGTGTATTAGCTTTGTTCGTTTGTAGGGTGGTTTTTGTGTTATTTATAAATGGTAAGGAAAATGTTCTTATGTTTCAATATTATCGAGTGTCGAAAGATTAGAAATTTTTACATTATAGTTATTGTTTGATTTGAATACTACTTCTGATAGTAGGCATCTATTCTGTGCAATTGCATTAGCGAGCATTATTGTTTTTAGATAAGATAAACGTGCTCCTCGATCATAGTTTTTTATGCAGTCTTCTGTTTGAAAATCGTTTGTGTAAATAGTCACGACTGACGTAACGAGCACGCGTGAAATAACATAATATGATCAATAAATATTTTCATTTATATCATGAAGATAGAAGGTTACACACCGCAAATATTGGCTTAGAAAAAAGGTATCTTTTTAACCTGGCTATTCCAACACGAAAGCAATTTTTCACTACGCACTTCACTGCTGACAAATTACTTATTTACCCAGCGCTATACTTTATTTAAGTCTAGCGCGTTCTCTCCCCGGCAAAATTAGGCCAACGACAAGCCGATACACAAGCGCGGTAACCGGATCCCCCAAAATAATTTTCCCGAAAAACCCCGGCTAATCAGCGAGCCGAGGCGCGCTAAAGTAAAAAACAACCGCTAAAGCAGACCGCAAAGACACTCGAAGGCGGAAAAAGCCAGCATTGGGAAGGAGAGCAGCTCGCCCCAGCGCGAGGAGGAAAAAATCGAGAGCTCCCACAATATCTGGAGCAGGAGGGTAGTGTACAAGTTGGCTCTCGGGGGTGGGCGACAGGTTGCTATACTTAGTCCGGAGCTTGCGCGCGGGGGGGAGTCGTGCGCGTGCCCTCGCTGGGTCAGAGTTCGTTGGCCTCGGCGGCAAGCCACCCCTACGCTCCTCCCCCACCCCGGATTTCTTCGCGCGCGCTAGCTCCGATCATCGGGGGAGGCCGTTGGACTCGCGTGGACTCATTTGAATTCCAGAGAGTTCCGCCCACGAGGAGAGAGGAGCTATCTATCTGGATATTTCTCGGGGCGCGTGATGATTCGGCTCGCGGTTTTTCTTTCTTGGGTGGGATTGGTTATAGGGGGGTTGTGGGTTATTCATCTGGGAGAGGGAGTTCGTTTTCTTGTTTTGGGGATCGTTTGGGTTTTTTTTCTTTGTTTTTTTTTTCTGGAGGATTCGAGGGGGTTTATGGGGTGGCGGATGGACGAGGTGGATTTGGGCTGATTTAGCGAATGTGGTTTTTAGGGTGTTTGTGAGATCTCGTATAGTATTGCTAATGGTGAATAATTTGAGGTAGGGTTTTCTTTGAAAAAAGAAAAAGATAAAAAATAAATTATTTTTATGTACAAGTTAATTCTTGGAAGTTGCTTAATCCTTCAGGTCGCGGCTTTCCAAGCCTTAATAATTAGAACTTGGCTAGAAAAATCAATATACTACCAAGAAGGGAAGAAACTGGAATCATTGGGGAGACGTTTTCCATTATTTCTTATGTCATTCTAGAAGTTTCACGATCGAAAGTTTTCTGACGGAGAAAAGGAAATGTATTGTTTTCTACATGCCCGGAATTGTAATTTTCGAAAAGCAGAAGGGGAATTTACGGGGCTCGGCGGTTTGAGCGGAGCTTGATTTATGCGATTCGTAAAAGTATCAGAGGTTGAATTATTTTCGTCTGCAGGGTGGATTTAATTTTACGCTTTTACAGTTTGCCAGGATAAAGGAGCGATTTAAAATTTAAATTAAAGATCGAATAGTTTCCTATAATTTATGAGACGTGGATTATTTTGAGTTTCGTTGAATTTAATTCGTTAATTGACAAAAAGATAACTGTATATTTTCGACGACGTCAAGTTGCGCAAAATGTATTTGAGTTATTAAAATTGAAGCGAGTGATCGCTGACTTAATTTAATCAAGCTCGTCTAATAATAAGGTTGGATCGTTTTAATAATAACGTATAGAATGTCTTTTAAAAATTACAGATTTGTCCGCAACATTAATTATTCATATAGATACTTCGATGCTGGAAAAGTACTGGAGATATTAATATCCTACTAAAGGTACCGTTATTTAAATAATTATTCCATTAAACCATCACCATCGCTATCATTATCATTTCAAAACATCCTCCAACTCAAATATAAACTCCAAATAAAAACACTTTAAAAACCATTCTAGAAACCAACACACTATTACCCAACCCAAATCATCCTCCAACCAAATTACAAATTCCCACCGCAAACCAGCCCGCGTCACCGCACCCAGCCTCTAAAAGAAACGACACACACAGGTGATTCGCGCGAGCGACACATCCGCGAGAGCGAAAGTACACACACACACATTCACTTTGGCAAAAGAAAGCGAGAGGATCGGCGCCGCGCCGCGAGGCCTCCGAAAAGAAAAAGGCTCTCCTCCAGGATCCATCGGTTGGACGCGATATTAAGCCAGGGCCCCCCTCGAGAAAGCAGCGGAGCAGTTTCCCTTTCGCGTCTGGCATCCCGAGCCTCGGCGGCGGCGGCTTTTACTTCCTCGGACCACTTTTACTTTCCGCTCGGGCCCCGACATTGGGCAACCGGCTCGCGTCATCCGGTTACGGCCAAAGGGAATGATGAGCGCTTTCTAAACGCCGAAAGCCGTGTAATCGATGTAACTGCCCGACGAGAGAGAGAGAGAGAGAGAGAAAGAGAGTTCGTTGCACTTTCGTGGAGAGAGAGTTTTTTTTTTCGTTCCCGATAGAGTCACGCTGTTGAAGCTTGCGTAATCGGGGTGATTTTTTTGAGAAGGGGGGTACGTAATCGATCGAGCGCGTTTTATGTTTGAAAAATCACGATTGATACAAATAGAGGCGTTTATCTCGTTACACTTGTTAGGCTTAATTTGGTTTGCGCTTAGATAAAGTCGCGGGCTGCATTAAGAGATTCTTATCTGGAACGGTACCGCGAGCGTTTAGCTGTTATCGTTCGCTTTTGTAACCTATTTATAACGATTTTGTAACGCTTCTCATCTTTGGTTTCCGAGCGCGGGCGCTGCTTAATTTGCTTTTTCACGCGGATTGGGGGCTAGCTCTTATCGGCTCTGAAAAATCTCGGCTGCATCGGAACGATTTAATTATCGACCTGTTTACGGAGAAGTTCGCTCTAGTCTCTCCCCATCTCGAGCCCGAGCGGTTATTACGGGGCTCGCAACTGGGACACGGCTATTAACGAACAAAGTCAAATAAAAGAGCGATGTCACGTGGAATCTGTCTTCGTTTTGATTTTTTTTTTTTATTTTTCTTTATGGAAATTGTTCGTTGGTTGAGTCTACTTTTTTCTCAAAATTTGAGTTACGGCTCGGAGGGGAGTACGAAATCGTTATGTAAAGCTGCTGGATACGTAAACTTTTGGCGCAATCGCGAGCCTTTTTTTCTAAAAGAAAGGAGAAAAAATCGACGCTTCGGTCAAAAATTACTCAACTCATATCCAAAAAAATAAACAGTATCAAAATTTCGCTTATCTCACGCGCTCTAATCTAACCAAACGATACGAATCATCAAAAAAAATTCGAGGTCAAACCACCACACTCTCAAAAACCAAAATTTCCAGAATCTTCTCCCACCTATAAAACCCTGCCCTAACCCAACACCTTAAAATTCGCGTGCTCACCCAGCCCTACAGCAACTCCACCTCACGCTCAACAAAAAAAAAAAAACAAGCAAAACACGCGCTTAATACCTACACATCGAGCAAGAGGGAGAGAGAGAGTGGCTTGCACGAAGGAGCCAGCGGCCGATAAGCGACGGCAGCGGAGCAGCGCGATAAGAGACTCGCGACCCCGTTTGGGGTTATTCACCTTGGCTGGCGTGCGCGCAACCAGCAGCGCCGAGCTCCGCTGGCTCGACGGTGGGGGAAATGTGTAGCGCTCTCGCTCTCGCTCTCCCCTATATACGTGATACCCCTCCAGCGAGTGGAAATGCTTTATCGGGATTATTCGGGCGTGCATCGGCTTGACCTATTCAGCGCGATGTTTTCGTGCGTGTGTTTTTGGAGGATTTTGTTTTTCTTTTTTTACGGAGTTGATTAGAGAGGAGCGGGTGGGAGTAGTGGTGTGGATTGGGATTTTTGTTTTAGTTGTTAGAGTCGGCGACGGGAGGTGAGAAATTGGATGGGAAATTGAACGTTTGTGGGAGATTAGATAGCTGATTTGGTTATTTGGATTGCGTCGAGGCAGCTGCGGAGATAAGAGCTGAAAAGATTCGTTGCGCCGTTAAATTAGTTTCAATCCTGTTGAATCAGAGGAGCGGCTCCCGGTGTATTCGTTTAATCCGAATTTGCATAATTATCTACTTAGCTGAAAATGAGTATGAATACGCTTTCCAAGCCAGAAAAATCCTACCAATTCCATTCCACATCGCTCCCTTTCACAAACATAAAACCAAAAAAAAAAAAGAAAACAACAAACTGTTACAACACAGCATGACGCGCTTAAAAACCAGAAAACACTCACATCCTCAATTCTCCCCAATCAACATCGCCCGTAAACAACTCAATCAAACCCCGAAAAATCCCACCCATCAGCCTCCCCCCTCTCCATCACCGCCCACGCATCAATCCCCCATCACCATCCACCCTAAAACCTCCTCCCTTCATCATCGACGAAAAAGCCGATCCCGATAATAATCATATCGACTAACTCGCGAGCGGCCGACGCTCTCCAATCTACTCTCCGCTCTTGCGCTACGGCTGCGCGCGCGCTGGGTGGGGATAAAACTCGCGCCTCGCGTCGATCGAGGTCAGAAGCGCCGGGGAGAGAGGAGCGCGAGGCGGCTAGGTCATTGCCCGCGCCTCTGCTTTTGAGGTTAGCGAGCGAGCGAGGCGGCGCGTCATCGCGCCTAAGCGCGCGCGCCACGAAATTAGAAAATTTAAAAGAGAGACGGAGAGATGGTGTGTGGAGAGCGTTTCGTCACTCGCTCTTTTTTTTCGGTGTTGCGTATGCAGACACGGGACGATATTCCGTATGCCGGCGCGGCTGGATTTTTGCGATTTCTGGTGGTTCTAGAAGTTTCGATTTCAGTACTTAGTATAAATGGAGGGTTGGTAATGATATGGTCGAGATTTGAAAAGAAATAATAAAGCAGACGGTCGTGCAGCCGAGGCGAACAGCTGATAAAAAGCAGAGCGCGCAACCTTAGACTACTTTCGACTAGCGCTCGAGCGCGTCCGTCTGTTATTGTCCATAAGTTTATTCGCGCCTATAACGGCAAGCTCGCGAGCTATAGGAAGGTCGATCGCGCTTAGCCTCGCCTTTATAATCGCAGCTGCGCGAAAAACACGTGTGCTCGTCGTAGAGTGCCTGCAAACGCTCTGGAAAAACGAAATTTATGTCTCCGCTTTTTTTCCCGACTTCCAACTTATTTTTCCTATACCACCCGGACTCTGTCCTTACCTCTCATTTTTTCCTCTATCCGCCCTTAAAACCCGGGCGCGAAAAAAAACGCGCATAAATACCAGCCATCTGCTTTTTCCCAAACCGCGCAAAAAATTGCGGCAAAAAGTGTCCATAAAGCCGTCAAAAAGGGCTGAAAAAGGATCACGCCGGGAGAAAGAACGCCGAGCTTACGGCAGGTCAGTGTAACGGTGCAGCTAAGAGTGCAGCTTTCGCGACGTAGGCGTTGTAAAAAGAGAGAAGGCGGCGCGGGCTCGTTGGCGAAAGAGTGAAAGCATTCGGCGTGCGCGCACGAGGAGAGCGAGGCGAGAGTGTATAATCGGGGTCCAGCCGACGCGGTTACTTTCTCCGCGACTACGTAATAGCTCGGCTTCTTTCTTTCGCTTTTTTATTGGCATTTTTTTATTGGGTTTTTGATGGGAGTGCGGTAGTTGATTACGGGGGTCCGATTGGCTGATTTGGAAATGATTTTTCAAAATTTTATTGATAATTGATAATAACGTTACGGAAAAATCCACCCTTGCTATTTTTCCACCCTAAACAAACTCAATTCTCAAATTCACATATGCCAGCCTCTCCGCTCTCGCAGCTTCGTTAACGTAATTTTATGTCGCTCTGCGCTATTGCGCAACAGTGCGCCCAAGAGAAGTGGGTGAAAAAAAGTCGCGCTTTTAAACTTGAGCGGAGATTGTATCTGTGTGCACGCATCATCATCACAGTAATGCGTCGCCACATGCCTACATATTCTTTACAATAGCGCGCAAACGGGACGCGATTTGGATTTCGGCTGTTGCCCTCGCTCTCGCGTTGCGCAAGCCTGAGCTACTTTTGATTTATCGAGATTGTAATACGGGCCTCTCGAGTGCGCGTTTGTCAATTGAGCGTAGAGTCGCTTTTTTCTCTCTTTCTCTAGCGTCCGTTTGATTTTGCAACGTAGCAGAGTGGAGTGGATAGCCTGCGCTTTCGCTTATTAATCTGTTGATGTTGTTGTTTTCGGGTTTTTGTTTGCCGGGGACTAATTGGCCTGTGTTTTCGGGCGAGAGGAGTTTTCGAAAAATACAAGAGATAAGGATCGTCGCGCCCGAGACTCGGTGTATCTGGGCAAACAAAAATATGTACACTATCTACCTACTCTCGCGATTATCAATAAAGCGAAATTTAAATTGCCAGTCACGTAACGCTCAAAATATCAACTCGCGAGCAATTAAGGCAGCATATATCGAAATATAAAAGAAAGAGTCGTTATCAAGCTCGATTTAACATTTCTAATCAGGCATTACCCAAACCTCATCGAACCGATCACCCAGCGCTACAACATTCGCTCTCTCCCAAAAGAACAAACAAAAAGCCAATCATCCGCAAGCAATAGTCATTCACACACTTGCGCCTACATCTCTCCGTCCATCCCATCCCATCAATAGAACTCGTGTGTGCTCTCGAAAAAAGTCGCCGCGCCGAGAAATCAAGTGCAGTCGCGTATCAATAACAGGCGTCTATCTCTAACGCATACGCACACATGCACACATAGACACACACGCATACAAGAGGCTCTCTCGAATTCTCCTCTATAAAGTCGCGAGCGCGCAAGTGTCTATAAGCCTATAGACTAGTGTGAGCGCGAGCTTGCCGCTGGTGACCTTCGGCGAGCTCTCGCGAATCGGGTGGGGATTATCCGCTCGCTCTTACTCCATCTGTATGCGTTGGTACATGTAGCCGCCTATATACGTACATGCACGCACACAGTGAGCGAGCGCCGAGCGCGACTGCCTTAAATAAGGGGGAAAGCGCGAGGAGGAGGAGAGAGAGAGAAGTAGAGGTAGACCCAGATGGAGTTCGTTGAACCGCCGCGCCGTCGGCGCACACGCGAGTTCAGAGCAGCCTCAGCAACGTAGAGCTGTGTGTGTGTGTGTGTGTAGCGCGAGCGTAGAGAGCGAGCCTGTGGAAGAAAGAGAGAGAGAGAGGGGAGGAGCAGGGTGGGGATGCGTTTGCTCGGTTAATTTCATCTTGCCCCAGTTACGGGCCGAGCGCGGCCGGGGTGAACGAACTAGCCTCGCGCCAAGGCCCCCGCGACCCACTTTCCTGCGCCGAGCGAGCCGAGCGCTTGACTCGCGCCGAGAGAGAGCGAGAGGGGGAGAGAGCGAGCGTGAGTAAGAGAGAGAGACGGACGAGCGAGGCTGATAAGGAGCCGAAAATTGGGTGAAATCGGCTGGATTTTTTTAAGGGGGGTTGGGTTGGGTTTTTGGGGTGGTGGTGGAATGTTTTGGTGGGCGGGAGAGGTGAATCATTAAATTTTGAAAATTATTTTTGAGTTGATTGTATTTTTTTTGAGTTTTAAAAATAGAAATTTTTTCGAAATTACTCTTAATTAAGTAAAATGTGACTGTTCTGGCAAAAAGTTTGGTATTTCATGCCCGCGAAAAATCGAGATTTCCAACTCAAACTTTCGATTTTCGATTTTGGATTACGAAACAGCAATAAACTCTTTGTTCGACCGGCAGTCCGCGTCCGCCCGATTATGCGAAAAAGAAAGTCCATTCTCACTTTCATCCTCTCCTCCCATCACCAACTTTTTTCTCTCCAAACTGACCGTAAAAACGAAAAAAACCACCTCCCCCCCTACTCTCCCCATCTCAAATCCCATCCCGATCGTAAAAATTAAATCGAGTTCCCCAACGAAATCGAGAGCCAGCTCGGCACAAGTCAAGCAAGAGAAAAAGCACCTAAATCCATCGAGAAAAAAAAGCGAGCATCTCTCCATCCTCGATAACGAGTGCAACGACGTACGCTTGCGCGCACGTGTACGCAAGAGCGAGAAGGAGCGAGCTAGAGCGAGAATAGTAGGGGGAAAAGTCGTTTAGTAGTGTATGTGCGCGCATGTACATGTATATGTGTCTGTGTGTGTGTGCGCGTGAGCAGCGAGCGAGTGTGGAAGGCCGTCCGACAAGAGGGCAACGAACTAGCCTCCTACCCGGCCGTCGCGACCTACATTCCACCGCTGGAAAGTGAAACTGCCGCCTCCGCTGTACACTGCTCTGCGCGCAAGCCAACTCTGTGCGTGTGTGTGTGTGTGTGTGAGAGAGAATGACTCGCGCGCTAGTCGCGCTCAACGCACACACACACGCACGCTGTTACTTTTTCTTTCTATTTATTTTCGCCTGTCACGCGGCTTCTTCAACTCTTTTCGACAGCCGATTAAAAAACGAGCCGATTTATGCAAATGCACTTTCCGAAGCTTCAGACCCTTCGACCACAGCCACAATCATCCTCGCCTCTCTTCTTTAAACTTTCCACCCAACGACTTGTAAAAAAAGCATCAGCGAAGAGTCATCCGCCTCGGAAAAATGCCTCCGTCAAGCAAGAGATCTCTCTTATATCACTCACCGGCCAAGACTCTTCCAAGCAGGTTCTCGCTGTCCTGCTGTCCCTGCTGAGCCTGCTGCTGCTGCTGCTGGGGCCTGTAAATCTGGCTCTCCTCGGCATCCAGCGGCTCCTGGGGACAGGCCAGTATATCCACAGCGACGCCAGCACCGCTGGCACGACAGCAGCCGTTAGGCTGGAGCTCCTCGGCGCCGGAGGCGCCCCGGGCCTTGTACTCCTGGACGGTCATTGCTTGCTGCACCGCGCCGCACCAGTCCTCCACGCGCCTGTCTATCATGCGCGACTTCCAGGCCCGCACTCTCCTCTTTCTCTACTACGACAAGGCAAGGAACGGAGCGAGCTTTTCTCAATTTTTTTCAAAGCGCGTCCGCGCGGTTGAGTCGAGAGAGAGAGCAGTGAATGTCCTTTCTCAGCGAAGGCACTCGGTCCTGGGGCACTCCGCGAACGACGACAGCTTCATGCTCCGGTCCTCGCTGCAGCAGCCGGATGATTGCGATACAACACCCCGCGCACCTGTCAAGTCCAGCACGTGGTGCACGCACTCGCGTCGTCTTCCCCCCTACCGTGTATGTATATAGCTGTGTGTATAATCTCTCGTGTTGACTGGCACGCGTGTGTCTGTGTATATCAGAAGACGCGTGTACACGTCAACGGACACGGGGGATGGACTTTCGCTTTTTTTTTTCTTCTCTTCCTCGTGTGTACGTCGTCGGCCTGCGAGCGCGTGGTTAGAGAGAGAGAGGAGAGAGAGAGAGGAGAGAGAGTAAAAGAGAGAGAAAGAGCGCGCTGAATGTGCTATGTGTGCTCTGTGTGTATGTTGTTGGCGTGCGGTGCGCTGCGCGAGTGAGTTTGCCGCCGCGGCGGGCCGCGTGTATCGCGAGCCGTTGCCGCGCAAGCGCAAGCCCGCCGCCAGGCCAGAGAGATAGGCCGCTGCTGCTGCAGCGCCGCCGAGAGCCAGCCGAGAGGCAGGGACGGATTGAGAGAGGAGCGATCGCGCGGGGAGTGCGAGATGTTGATGTCTCATGGGTTTTTCGTTAGGGTTGGGTTTTTGGATTTTGGGGTTGGCTGTTTTTTGGGGTTGAGGTGGGTTGATTAGGGGTTATTGTGGTGGTGATGGAATTTTTTTAAATAAATTTGCGGGTTTTTGCGAATATTTTGAATAGGATTAATGAGTAAAAGGTGCATGTCTTTTTTGATTGATTTTGTCTTGGGTTTTTTCGAGGTATGCTGTTCGATATGAAACTAAGGAATTCTATTTTCATTCAACGATTATACAGCAGCACAAATAGTATCACAATGAATACTTTCAGTGACATATTTGTTTCTTTCTTAGAAGACCGTTACACTGCCGATAAGATAACCAGCGATTTGTACTCGTTTAAAACTATCCATTGTTTTCTATTAACTCCCATTAGCCAACAGCATAAATCCAGCAACTTACGGAGAAAAAAAAAACTAGACCACCAGTCAATAAAAACCCAATGCTCTCCCCTGTTAAAATCAAAACCAAACTCAAATTCAACCTCAACATTCTCATCCTGCTTTGTTCCCGTTCGGCCAATTGGCAAGCCGCGTTGACCCATCATTAGGATCAAGGACTCGCGACTTGCCGGCGCGAAACTCGGCGAATCTTCGTTTAGGAATGCCGTAAGCACAGCGCGCGATAGCCTCGAAATCCAGAGCGTCGGTGCACTGGCCCAGGAGTTAAATTTAATGCTTGACCGAGGGAAAAGTAGACGCACACGCGGGAGACTCACGGGGGCTAGCTTTGAGTTATCCATTATGCCAAGCGATTCGCGTGCGAAGGAAATACAAAGGTGTGGGTTGACTTTTTTTTGGGTCGTTTGGTAAAGTGTTGATTTATTGCTGAGTGATTAGCTGGCAGCGAGCTTTCGCTCGTTTGTCGGGAAAGTAGTGATTAATTTGTGGGGTGCAAATAAGATGTTGGAGTATGAATTCGTTTTTTGCGGTATAAGGAAAGAGCGCTGAGAATTGTTATCATATGAATGATAAATATTTGCCAAACTTGAAAATTAACGAACACACTCCGTCGCGCATATTTTGTCAATATTAATATACATCCATCATTCGAAACAGACTGTTAAACTTTAACTTTCACGATAAGAAAAATTTAGTTCAAGCTAATATTTAAAAATCTGCTCTTCGATATAACATTCTCAAGGTAGCTTCTAAAACTCTCCAGCTACAACGTCTCAATTACACTCACCAATACCAACCTAGCGATAAAAAATAATTCACCACCATAACCACAAAAATCAATTTCCAATAACCTCCCTTATTCCACCCACTCAAACCCTCGAAAGGCCAAAATTAAAAGACGACAAAAATCCATTCCCACTCACAAGTTCATTCATGCTGCGAAGCCAAACATAAACTTCCACAGTCGATCGGCCGTTTTGCCAGCTGCAGCCGCGCTGCGGGGGGTCAAGTAGGTATACGTACGGCCCTGCTCGGCGCAACGCCGGGCCGCTGCTCCGCGCAATCGAGCAGCGCGCGCGCAATCTTGAAAAGACCATCGGTGTGACGCGCGCGCACTCGCTTATACTTGCGACACTTTGCCAGAGTCCTGATGTGTGCGTCTAGGTTTTAAGATGCTGGGGGGGAGATTGATGAGATGGTTGAGAGGGAGATGGGTGAACTTTTGGACTTTTATGGTTAGAGCTTTTCTGCAGAGTGGGTGAATGTTGTTATGAAAAAACCTGTTATTAAATTGTTACATGTGAATTGTAATAATAATAGTTGATATTTTAATCTTATAAGATTAAAATATATAGTGTATATTAATTATAGTGTATATTAAACTTATCAGAGTTTTTTGTTATAAAAATTTTCTAATTAAAAAAATAGTTATTTACATATAAAAGCTTCAGATAATAGACGTCAAACAGTGTAGAACAGAAAACCAGAAGCACCAAATTACACGGCTTTTATCCTCATTTTATCGACGCATCGTAAATGCGCTAGCTTAGGTTGCCTCGGGGCGTCACGGTTTAGCCGGTTTAACGAAGAGCGGCGATTAACAGCCGAACGTCGATCGCATCAGGCTTGCTCTCACTTTCGGTGCTTCTCGCTGACTTTTTATAATTTAATAGTCAGCTCGGCCGTGTAATAATGCGGCTTACGCTTTTTTTTTAATGCCCTTTTATTGATTTATCTAATTTAACCGTGGACTTTTTTTCCTAGTCGAGCCTTTGCTTATTGTCGAGAGTCACGCTGCTTTCTTTAGAGATGAAGAAAGCTTGATCTTCGTAGTAATCGCTAGTCTACTGTTTCCTTTGTTAATCCAGGGAGAGCAATCAGTGATATACAGCTCAATATCAACAATATTACGTAACGCTCACTTTTGTTAAACATAATAAAACAAGTCATAAAATTATATTTACACCTTAGCTTTACGCAGCAACTAATCGCTCTATTTAACCGCATCTTCAAACGAACTGCGCGCACTTAACTGTCCAACTCCAACTTCAAAGCTGAGAAAACCGTAAATCCGAGCGACATGTAGTCTCCGCGGTCGGCGCAACTATATAATAATAATCTTCGGCCATATAACAATAATAAATAAACGCATGAACAGTCCAACTTGCTCCCTCGCCTTTTGATAATTCCCCCCTCCATCTTTCCATAATTTACAAGCCGATCATTACTTGCAATAATGAATGTTAATAAATATATTACCAGCGGGGGATAGCCTCGGCTAAGCGCACCACCCATCCGACTTTCGCGGGGGTGACTCTACGTGTATATACTCTGCGGATTCCGGGAAGCGTCGAGCCCGACAGGTATGCGACTATACACGTAGAGAGCGAAGAATGCGGGAGCACAAATAGGATAGTTACGGGTTTGCGGGCAAATTTTACGACTGCGGTTTTCACGCTCGCGAGCCCATAAATTTGCGAGGAGAGAGAAGAAGACGCTGCGCGAGCGGCGTCGTAAATCAAAGAGGGCCCAGAGAGCGCGCTACGGCCGAGAGTGCGGAGGAGGCTAGGTTAGAGACGAAAAGTCAAAATCCCCGTAGTGTGGAAATGACTTTTTCTTTCTCGGGAAATGCGCAGTGCTGAGCTAGCGGGCTGGAACGTTGGGGAGGTGAGTGTGTATATAAGGACGCGGTGGTTTTTGGAAAGAAGCAGCGGTGAGGTGTAATGAGGAAGGTTCATTTTTCAGGGTCTCGGTGTGAGGTGAGCGTTGGGATGGTGGTGGTGAAGAGGAGAGTCATGGTTGAGGTTTGAGGGATTTTTAGGAAAATATTGGGGAAACGTTATTTTTGTGTGTTTGTTGGGAGGTTTAGGAACGATGAGTATTGTGTTTTGGAAGGATAAACATTTTGTTAAATCAAATTTTATAGGTTGTTGGTATATAAATAACGAAATTTTATATTTAATAATTTTAATGTGTAATTTTATTAGTAGAATATTTTATTTCGAAGTGTATTTTTGATTTACCAATAAAATTTTAAATTTAAGAATTGTACTTTATCCCAATATCGAATTTTTCAGATTTTTATAGTATAATCGAGATTATTCCAGGAAAACGTCAATTCACAGAATCAAAATAAATTTTGCAAGCAATGAAAATAATTAATCAACCGCCCCAAGCGAAACGCGACTTGAGAAACTCGAGTTTCCTCCCGAGAAACCCAGGGAGTTCAGCGAATATCCAAGGCATCGAAAACACCCAGAAAACGGCGCTATTACTGGCCGATGCTAGACATTTCGCGCGTCTCTTGCGGCACTTCGTGACTGTATAGCACCTTGCGCGCGCGCGAAATCGGCTCGTCCTCGGGTGAGCCGCGGCGAATCTGTGCCAGAGAATTCCGCAGGCTAAAGAGCTTCCAGGTAACCGGCCCGACGAGGGCGTCGAGTATGTCGTTATAGTTTTGCTGGATCGCGCCGTTTTTGGTGACCGGATCGCCGGCGAATGGGGATAGATCGGCAGTATAATTAGTATCGGGATGGTAGAAAATAAATCGGTTATTTGAAAACTAAATTATAAATGATTTAATTCATGTATTTCTATAATTACAGTGACTATTCCAGAAAACGATCAATTGAACAAACCATATAATAATAAAGCGCATTCATCTTCAAAAGCATCCCGCAAAGA
>UELX01000463.1:0-77215 GCA_900480035.1 Eupelmus urozonus
ATTAACAATTAATTATTATCAATAATGCTAAGACTAATGAATCAAGGGACATTTTTTGTACTGCTTCCCCTTAATAACATCTCCAGTATTAGATTTCAGCGAGAAAAACCCACTTCGAAGTAAAGAATAAAGATCGCATGCTTAAAGAAAAATACATAAAAACTTGTCTCGCATCCCATAGTTAAATAAGACTTCAGAGCAACCGAACGATCTCAGACTCCCGCGAAAAGCCACAGGAACCAATAGCACGTGCCGAGCGTGAGACACGTGGCACAGGCGCTCCCGCACGTGTCGCTCGCGGCGCTTATCCAACCCCTGGGATCCTGTTTACTGCGCTGTGTCTGTATATACGCATGCGCCGCCGGTAATACCGATGTTTCAACGTTGCGTGACGCTGGAAATCGAGGGAGCCCCCCGCTGCGAACGGTAATAATAACGTGGACAGTCATTCGAGCCGCTTCCCTGTATTTTGTCAGTTTTTACCCTGGCTGCGCGATTTTCCTCGGCGGTCTGCAGCGGACGGCTGGGCGAGCGGTTTATTTGAGACAGGAGACATAAATTAGAGCGCGGAGGTAGGATCGGATGACGTTGGAGATGAAAGATTAATTTACCCGCGAGATCGGGGGACGTAATTGTCTTTTTGGATGAGATTACTTGAGGGCTAGGTTATTTCAAAACATTTGATCTATAGTTCTTTAAAAATATAATCAAACGCCACAATCAGAAGTAGTTTCAAACATTATAAAATTAAAATTCTTCCAATTAATACAGTATTGATCAGCAATATCGGACTGAATCAATCAAAGCGCGAGGCGGCAAGCTCTCTCGAAAATTGAAAATTTCCAGGCACTTTTTCTCCCCCGACATCGTCAAGCCTCATGCATATCCATAACAGCTTTGGCGCGCGCAAAGCTCGTCGATCAGCGGGCGTCGCGCCCGGAAGTGCCGACAATGTCACACAGCAGCATCCAAATAAAGAGCGCATTCTTCCTCCGACAATACCTCCCCCCCGCTCTATACCTATGCCCACGCGACACCCCGGCAATATCACGACTCAACGACTATATCCTGTCGATTTATCCCGTTCGAGTGGAGGAGAGAGCGTGTAGCGCGATTATACGAGCGCAGGGGGGAGGGAGCCGAGGCTTTGTGCCGACATGACGGATCGTCCGACGCGGCTCATTTCTTTCCTTTTCTTCTTTTCTTTCTCGCTCGTGATGTGCTCTTCTGGGAGTTGTTGGCTCGGGCGATTCGTTGGCCTATACCCGTGAGATGACTCTGTTGAGTACTTACCTTCGAGACGCTCGTTTCGCCTGATTTTATGGACATTATGCGATGGAGGGCTTTTTGTGAACGTGTTTACGAGTTTTTCAAAGCGGATTGGCTAAAGTGGGGAAAGAAGTTTACGGGGGTGCTAGATTGATTAGAATTGATTTTGGATTTCTATTTTTATATATCCGGATAGTAAAGTGAGTAAAAATTTGTGAAAGATGTTCTTGTTCCTTTATGATGTAATCAGTTTTTTCAAGAAATTCAAAGGGTGCATTAAGCAATTGATCTTAAAAATAGAGTTTTATTCAGAATTTTTCAGTTGATTCATAGATGTAATAATAACTTCACTTTTTTTGTTGGTATATACGTCAATTCCACATTTGCATTTTACATCTTTGTTTAAAATATATAAAGATATCACAAATAATTTAATTAACGTTGCCTTTTTTTACCTTTCCTTTTGTCGATTTCTTTCAAACTTATGTTCGACGTTGTCTTATTCATGTTTTTAGTATCTTCGAATGCGCACCCACATGCAAAGAGAAACCTCGAGTCTCCTCTCTCTTTTTCTTTCAACGAAGCAATCATTAAAAGGTTAGGCGCACGAACCTAATGAAAAGAAAAACAAAAACGAGGCTTGAGTAACTTAATGACTTACTTATCGGCTTGTTCTTGGGAGGCCACGCAATCGTCGGCGCGACGACACCGCGAGCAAAGATTATGCGCCGCTCTTTCGTGTTTCCCTTATACCCTTCGCGAGCGAGCTTCTTCGTATCGGCATTTTATTCATTAGGTATTCTTATACCAGCTTCGTTAAGTGCGATACTTTACTAATTACCCGTCCTGTTAACGAAGTGGTTATTAAAGGAGCTTGATTGATTTATATTGAAAGATTGCAACTTTGTCTTTGCTTTGAATCTATATTTTTTTTACATTAAATTGAATTACTTTCATTTACAAAGACTAGTGAAATAAAGAACATTTATGAATATAACCATTTTTATTATATTTTTATATTTTCAACATGTATAAAATAGAAAAACAATGTTATTCTTTGCTTGTGCTTTTTTGTTATACCTGTACAAATGAAACGTTTGCTACAATAGAAGAAAATGAAAGCATAGACTCACCCACCGCAATTTTTTCTTTTGAGCAAACCTATAAAACAGATAGCTCAAACAACTCGAAATAATCAGAACCGCCTGTCACTGCCTGCAGACAGTCGTACAATTATTAGGATCGCCGTACTTTCTAAGCGCATAACTATATAAGCACGAGCATTCCTCGTTCGCAAACTATCCGCGCGCACGCGACGGCGACGGAGCGCGCATACCTTCAAATAACCGCAGCGTCTCTCTAATTGGCATACAAGCCGGGCGACACATGTAAGAGTCGGGCACAAATGATCCATTCGCGCGGCGAGCCTTTTATGCAAAACCCGAGGCTCGCTCGCGCGCTGCACCCATCGAGGCTAATTAGATAAACAAATACCGCTTATTCTCGCGAGAGAAGAAAGAGCCAGAGGATCTTTAAGCGCACGTACGCGCACTTTAAAAGGCTTAAAGGATTGTGTACCTATGCACTTGACTGACGTCTCAAGCTCGAGCGAGTCATCCGACTTGGGTAAGCAGATATCTGTAAGTAGGAGCGACTCAGGTGGGTGTTTAATAACGCATTCCGGTTATGACGACTTGAGCAGCAAAACATGTGGATGGTTAACGTGCGCGGTGATGATTTGCGGTGATGTTGACAAGGATAAAAACGGCTGCAGTTTTATAGTAAGAAAGAATAAGGGCTGATTCATTGTTTAGGTGGTAATAGATTCATTTTGGTATTTGCTAAACCTTAACGATACCATTACATTTTTCTGAATATAAATACTTCTAGCTAAGTCTGGATTACTTTCAATATAATTCACATGAAAGACCCAAAAAATATAGAAATATTAATTCATTCTTTTCTTTTGCTTTACAAAAAGCTCTGTTGACATCCTCATCGCTAACACTGTTATAGAGTTACATAAAACTAGTGCAGACGCCATCTGTCGATTACTTCTAAAAATCCGCTCTCACTTGGTTCACGCGAGGCTTATAGCAGCCAGCGCAAATCCGTAATGAAAGAACAGAGACTGAGAGAGGGTAAAGGTATACGAGGAACCATAGCAGGTTCGCGGGAAACTCGCCAAGGGGAGTTGCCTAGACTACCAGCGACGAGTTTGCCACGATACGGACTCGCCTTGCTCTCTCAACTTTTGTGTGCGAATCGTCCGACTTTCGATCTCTCAGAGCCAAAGAGCGGCAAACTCGTACATAGAATCGATAGGCTCCAATTAACCTTTTCTATGGGAGGTCGTCTCCATTGTCCTTTATTCCCTATACTGCTTGCCATTTACTGCGAAGAATGTGGTCTTTTTTATTTTTGGGGATCGGGGAGAATGCGAGAAAAGAATTCGAGAGCTCTGTTCAGCTTTGGTTTAACTACAAACAACATTGTTTAATAATATCAAAATATAAATATAGAAAACTTTTACTTATATATACATCTGAAATTCACATTTATAAATAAAGTAATATAAAGACCAAATAATAAACGAGCATGTGCAAATCACATAGCACAAAAGTAATTTTCTTTTAAAATTTAATGTTCATGTTCTTACTCTCACATTTTCCACTTGCGGTTTTTCGCAAGCGTATAAAAACGACTCTTAGTATATATGATCTTTCGCGAGCTCTATTATCAGGGTTTCCCCTAATTGATCTCCAGCCATCGAGTCGACGTACGTAGGATTCGGTCTGCGCAGCGAATTCCCCAACTCCGACCGAAGAGGAGAAAAAAAAAGGGAAGCGGAAAAAAGGGACTGCGCAAAGGGATGTGTTATAAAGGAAGAAAAATCTCTTCGTCATACTCGATTTATGACGTCTCGTCTTGGAAAAGAAATGGGGGTAGGTCTTCTCTTCTTCGATGTAGAGACGAAATATTATGTCAGTTGTAAAAACTAACGATGCTGAACGGACGAGGGGTGAGACATGGGCGAGCAAAAAAATGTGCGTATGGGCGCTTGTAGAAATATCGGATTCTTATTAATGATTCAAACATTTATTTGACGTAACTTGTTTATCTTCATTCTTTTGAAATAGTATTTATTTTTCAATGATTTCGTTTCCGCAATTTGTAAGTAATGTGTTGGATTTGTGTCAGTCATTTGATTTATTACGGCATTGAAATTGAATATTGTTAAGCCAACATTATTCTTATGATCTAAAAGCAGGAAAATAAGTTCTAATAGATTTTATTTATAAATAAAAAAAAGTTTCTTCTAAAAATTCATTTTTAACTTCTTTATAATGCATGACTAAATCTATTCAAAAAATTCATTCAAATATTAAAATAATTTTAATTTAAAAGCTTCAGCTAATATTCAGTATCACAGAGTTAAGATTTTCTTCTGTTAATAAATTCTATGCAAAAAATAAGCTACAAAGAATAAAAGATTTTTTACTGATATTTGCTAAAATAAAAAATTCATGATTTTCTTTACTTATATTTACTCCGAAAACGTAATAAAATACGTACATAAAGGTTCATTTTCATGTGCGTTTATTACCGTTTTATTGATAACATTTCAGTTCAGAAAATGTTGCAATTATTTAAATTAATAACTTTCAAAATTTTGTTTTTCTAAATCACAAACAAAAAAGCTTACTTCCAATTGTTTCAGTCCCCATGAAATTCGCATAATCCCGACACTAACGATCCTCCGGCTTTTTCAGCTTTTCTTCTCGTCATCCCGCCACCCGCCTCTTCTCACCACTTGCTCCTACTCATTGTCGTTCCTCCAAATTAATACCTCATAACTCTCTACAACGCTGGCGCCTCCCTGTACAGCGAAACCCGTTTTAACGCTCGTTTCTCACACGCTCCTGTCGCTTGGTCGCGCGCGGAAATTTCGACGGCGCGAGAGATTAAACCGCTGCCTCGCACCGGATAGATAAGCGCCCGGGGCTCGTATCTCAAGTTTTAGGAATTTCTCGATTTTATGGCGCGATACACCAGCAGGAGAGTTCCGAAAGATCACTTTGCGAGTCGCACGCTGCTGCTGCGCTGGAGCTGCTCTCGTGCTGCAGATATCCTGGCGGCGCTGATATGAATCTTTTGGCTAAGTTTCGCGATATGCAGTTAAATTACGTTAATGCGCTTTAATATCGTGTGTACCTGCGCACTTTCGCAGCCGGCGGGATCATTCGAGACCGGAGAGTTTCCGTTTCCAGAAAAATTCACAGAGGAGTATTATCTTTTTGAAAAAATCTCGGCCGGGTTTTATTGCATTGAAAAACAATATTTTACTCGGCGCTCTTGCATAATTTGCGCCACGGCTGTGTGCCTGCAACGGCTCTTGTTCAACGCCTTCTTATTGGCTTCGTGAGAAATGAATCTTCCTGCCGGGGTGTAGAATGTGTGGATAATCGTAATTTTAATTATGCAAATCGTACTTTACAGTTACGTGGATTTTAATACAGAGAGAACTAAGAATTTTCGTCTTGAAATGGTTATACAATTATAAAAATACGGTAATTAAATGTCTTAACAATATCTTAACTTTGATTCTGTAAAAGGTGATCACGGATTAAAAATGAAGAAATTCAATTCAAACCAAAACTATTCGAAAAATCCTTCATGTAAATCCGGTTATGAGATTCATAATATGAATATAACTGTTACAATAATGTTTATATCAATAATATATTTTATATAGTCATCAAACGCTGACATAGCTTTTCCTTCAACGAGGCCAACATACGGTATCTGTGGTTTTTCAATAATAAATAATTAACCGACACAAAGTTACCCAACTGCATCAAAAGTTGTACAATCCATTAAGTAATTGCAACGGTGCCCCCTAATGCGTTGATTTTCCATGCCTTCATTGTGACGATCCATAGCGAATGGACCTCAAAAATCGATTCGCCTCGCAAATTCTAATCGCATAACGCCTTGACGCGATCAATTATTCATTGTCGCGCAGGCGGTTCTACTGTACGGTACAATCACTGCAAATATTGACTATCGTCTTTTTCGTTCAACACGCGTGTTGTATAGATTGATTCTTTATACATATAGGGTTTTATGTGCGCAGCTTGGCTTTTCTCCCCTGGTTGATCTCGTAGGCACAGTCAAACCTATGTGCACTTAAGGATATTACTTATTTTTTGCCTGATTCCAACCATCTGTATTTCGTTTTTTTTTTTTTTTTTATGGGGTTAATCAAAGTTTTGTCATGATCATAGCATATGTTATATTATAGAATATGCATTTCGTAAATGAAGCATACAAATTATTATGATAAAAAATATATCTCAATGTAAGAAGACAATGTTTGATAAGACAATTTTTATAAATTGATTAATAAATTAAAAGATCAAAAAAAGTTTGATAAATTGAGTAGATAATATCACAAAAAATATCCTAATAATTAGATATTTCCACAAATCCCACAATAATCCATCCGATCCAGCGATAAAACCGAAATTCATAAATAAACATTGCACTCATCACTCGCCCCGTTAAAAAAGATCCGCGCGTCCAGCTCGTAATCCCACGACCTCGAACCACTCGCGTAAGCCTCGCATACGCATATATACACACGCTGCGGGCGTTTGACACGCGTCCGTGTGTCAACACACAACATCCCCGAATCGATCCGAATCCCGGGGCCCCGAGAGAGCAGCGAAGATGGATTACGAGATAAGGAGGCGTATCAGGACCAATCAATTACGAAGTCGAGGGTCGCGCGCTCCTATCCCCCCTGCGCGCATTATTTTGCCTAAGCGTCCATACATTAAGCTCCGAGAGCCAGAAGGAAAAGCGAATTATGTTGAAATTCTAGCCAGCAGAGTAGGCGTCCTCGTGATGTCAAAGAGACCAACCAGGTGTTTGATTCGAGATCTCTTCCGCTAAATTAAAGCGTGTCCTCGCGCGAGCTAACACCACTCGTTCGCGAGTAAAGGAAAAAAAGCAAGCGCTGTGTAAATCCGCACTCTAGCACTCGCTGAAGTACGAAAAGTGGCGCGATTAAGAGAAGGAAACGTGCGTGAATGCAGGAAAGGAGGCGGAAAAAACAACGGGAGCCTGCGGAAAAAGGAGGAAATCCAGGCGCGCACTCGAGGGACGAGGCTTGCGCCCGCGAAACAATCAGCCTAAAAAGCGCGCAGCGAAAAAAATCCTTGGCAGCCCCTTGACTCGAGCCTGAAACGACCCCTCGATTCGGCAGCTCGCTTCTCTCTCTGTATACATACATACGCGCGGGTCGAGGGAGACGCTAATCCGGCGCGGGACGCTTTCCCATTGTGCGTGAGCGTCTCTCTCTCCCTGCCGAAAAGCTCGGAGGAACGCTCGTAATTTTCTGCCTTATCCCGAAGTATAACCTTTGGAACATGAACTCGCTCCTCTTTCTCGGCTCTTTTTCTTATCGGCAGCGGGAGGCTCCTCCCTCGTACTTTGCTTTATCGGAAATGAGAATAAAGTACCGGGAAATCGAAATCTATTCGTCGGCGCTTGGCGACGCTTTGTATTATGAGTGCAGAGCGCGGGGGGCAAGGCTGGCCCGGTAAACTCGTTAAAGAGCCACTGGGCATTAATCTTTGGCTGGGGAGTGGTAGCAGTAGGTTTGAAAGGTTTGAGAGAGATCTTTTGTCGCGATGGATGGTTTATAGCGGGGGGAGAGGTACGCGCGGGGGGAAGCAGCAGTTTGATCAATTTCCGCGAGTACTTTTATTTATGGGGTTTGCTCGGTTATAGTTTCGACACTTTTTGCGCGTTGGAGGAAATTTTGTTTTTTTTTTCTCGTGTAGAATTATACGGATGGATTATTCGAGTGTAGGTTATAAAGGATGAGTAGTTTTATTTATTACTACGGATTTCAATGTCATTATTTTAATAAAAATGTAAGCTTCTATATTTATGTATTTTTATGTTTTTGTTTAATTCATTAACTGCTTATTGTGGAGGTGTAATTTATTGATTGTTGACTTTGGTGCAGCGTTCATATATGCATTTCCCGTCGAATGAAAATGCAAAACGCATGTAAATCAACAAAAATCGCTTCGCTAACAGTCTGGGCAAACTCGGCTTACCCATAAATCAAAATGTGTATTTCGGCATTTGTTTTCAAGGTCTGTTCGTAGTATATATCATCGATATTTCATAAAATACTAAATAAAGAATTATGCTCCGATAAAGCGATAAAATAAAAATCAAAGAAAATTAAATAATGTTGAAAAAAGTTAAAGTAAATGAGAGAAAGGAAGAATCGACAATCTACAGCTTCGTATCTACAAATATTCTTTTGATTAATAAAAAGGATAAGGCAAATTAGAAGTAGCAAACGGAAATCAGAGAATCAAATGATAACATGACGCAGTAGAATTATTTACTGTTACAACTCATCTAAAATTGTATATAATACCATATGAAATTGAATTATACTATAATAGTGACAACATCAACTAATTAAAATATTAAGTGCGAAAAGACGCGTTACAAGCCACTTTTATCCAGCAAAATTCACCCAGCTAAAGGTAACCCAACCCAACGATTTGTTCAGCCAGACGTATTCCTAAATATTGGTACACTGCTCTCTCACACGTGAATATAAACCGCGAGAACTGGCTGTATTCTGCAAACGGAACAACAGCGACGCAGGGGTCGGAAACACTAGGGGGGGTAGCGAGAGCAAAGAAGCCCTTACCTCATGTTTCAACGTGGGAGAGCCCGAGCGATCGCACCCATGGCGATGAAATAAATCAATATAGGCGGCCGTGTGTATTTTCTTGCATCGTCGCACCCCGCACTCCAGGATGTAAAATAACTCTCTTTTTCTCTAAACGTGAAAAATGAATGAATCAATATTTCGATGTTTCGACCGGAATTTTAGTTTGAATACATTTTTTTACAAACTTTCTAATAATAGAAAGTAACTTTATGCAGTTTATACAGCCTTGTTTAATTATTCAGGACAAAGCAACCATTTCTACTATAACAAACATTTGACCAGAAAACAACTCCACTCTTTCACCTCCCAACTCAAAACAACAACCCCCAGCGCTCTCATTCAAATTCAATTAAGCAAAGCGCGTAAACTCTCCCGACTTGCGAACCAATATCCGCAGCGGAGCGGAATAAGATAACGCTCGGCTGCTGCCTGCAGCTAGCTCTTCCCCCTTCACCCACGTGTGTGTACGAACGAGCTCGCATCTCAGCATTGTGTCTCAGGGATATATGCTCCCATGGCAGACGTCGCGTTGTTTGTTACCGCGCTGCGATGTCTCTCGCACGTATATATCTGGGCCCATTCTCTAGGAACTCCGTTGAGCGCGAACCTGTTGATATCAGAGCGCGCTTCGACGCGAATCGAGCCGATAATTCGAGTCTAATGTGGGGGTTGTATGGGGCGCTGGATTCGCGAGCGAGCTAGATTGCGCTATTATCTTATCGGGCAAACGATGCTTGGAGGTACGGGCGTCCTAGGTAATGCGCGATTTATCGGATCGTGTTAATTGTGGGGTAATGGATTGACGGATCAGTGGGGTTTGAAAAGATCATAGCGTAATAAAGTAAGTAATAAAGTGAATGAATGTAATAAATATTGTTTTTACTATAAGTTACGACTGACGATCACTAAAACAGGATGAATCAGCCCTTAACACTATACGATCAGCACTCGAAAAACTGATTCAACGCGCTTCTGATGTCTATTATCTAAGTGCTCTCCCAGCGCGCTCTGTCGCGCTCATAAATTCAAAATGCCCACCACTCTGTATTCCGTATATTACATCGTGCGCGTGATGTGTGCGTGCAAACCTCAAAGGCCGTAAATCGAAGTGACTCGTCGCCTCGCGCTCTGTCAATTTCCCGCTGCAATTACAGAGAAACTACATACGCTCTCCCATCCACTCGAGTCTCTCTCTCTCTTTTTCTCTCTGACGCTGGTACCGCAATCTTCGCTTTGCGCAGAGGGGAGAGGTGTTAGGTCTATTTCCCCATTAGAAACACGCGTCTTCACCCCATAGCGTCTCGATCGAATTATACGCTCGGCTCGTGCGCAAAGAGTCGCGCAGCGTCGAAATTCGACGCGGAATGAAAATTGAAGTGCCAGAGGGGGGAAAAATAACGCGCTTTCGAACGAGGCGAAAGAAAGAGATCGAACTCGGCGCGCGGACTGGTTGGGAATGAAATGAAAGGGCGTCCTGCACATGCGTTTGTAAGGAAGTGCTGCGTTGAACTGGAGTAACAGTCCATTAAGCTTTGGGTGTCTATAAATATTAGTTTTTAGGAACGGTTCCGCTCGATAAAGCTAGAGATGACTTTTTTACAGTGTACTTTAACAATGACCCGTTGTCTGTCGGTACAAAGTGCGGTGGTAAAAATGGAATTAATACATGGCTTACGGAGTAAAATGTGAATTGAAATGCTTTGTTTTCGTACTATTCGATATCTACTAGAATAAAAAGTTATATAAAAATTAAATTGTGGTTCTTATAGTTACCTCCTAATGAGGCCCTACTGACGCCGGAGTAAAACTTGAATGGTTAAGCCTGACTAATTAATTTTCTATTCGAAAAAGTATGATAAAATAACATGATTGCTTTTAAACTTTTTTTATTTTCATCTCTTCATATACACAATTTTATTCATAAAAAAAATTAATAGTAACTCCACCAAGTAATTTCAAACAAATTTCATTCTACGCAAACCTTTATCTGTTTGCTCCGCTGACCGATATTTGCTTTCTACAAATTAATCACGGAACAAACTTTATCCGCGCATAAATTACAAAAAGCAAGCAGCGCCGAAGAAATCCCTGCTTTTCGTTTTACCACGCATATTTAAAGTACGAATTCGCCATTAAAAGAGGCGGCCGGCTTCACACACTCGCCGGCACATATGCATACACACCCGGCGAATCGCGCGCTGAATATTGCCTCGCGGCTCTCTCCCTCGCGCGCGCTATATTTGTACTTAATTTCGAGCGCGAGCGTTCAAAATTATTTGCGTTATTCGAGTCGGCCTTCTTCCAGCGCCGCGGGCTTAACAAACAAAAATCCAAACGCGATTCGGGAAATGCGATGAGCGCGCGCCGGTAATTGCCCGGACAGCCTCGGCAAACACGCGCGCCGCGCTGTAAATACTGCCCGGGATTTCTCGTAGCGAGCTTTATTCGGGCGTCAGGCGAAAATGGAAAAAGTGAAAGCGTCGCGGGACGCGCGCAAAAACAGAGCTTTTCCGCAGGCTTGTGTCTACTCGAAAATTCGATCGCCGAGTGCGCGGAGCTTTGGGTGTATGTGTGAGTCTATGTCTGCGACGCGCCGGTTAGATTGCGTTTAATTAAAGGGAATTTCGTAATTGAAGTTGCGGATGGTTTTATTTGCGAGCTTTTTTGGTGAAACGTGGGTACACTTAGTTGGGAGGGTAGGTGTATGCACGCTTAGGGCGGGTCTTGTGTTGAATATTTTAAAGGTCGAGTTTCATGGATAATTTTGTCGAATAAGCATTCTTGATGGTGAAATTGAGCGAATGATAATGATTATAGATGCTAAAAACATCACGTAACGAGTATCAGTATTATGACTCAAGATCACCTGAAAGCATGCGTTATGCATAATAACTTTCCGTATAGTGAAAGCAACATGCGCAAGTGCAACTTTGCTAACGCGTGTATGGGAAGTACATTATCGTTTATGAGGCATGAGATTTCCATTAAAAAAAATATTTTTCAACTTTCTATACGTTCTTATGATAAAGCTTATGGAAAAACATAAATTGAATATCAAAATTACTATTTTTAAGTATCATTAACGACATGAAATAAGACTCGAAAATAACCGTAAGACCATATAACTGTAAAGGGCTTATATCAATAAACTTTAATAGATGAGCAATACGATATATATTGTACTTTAAAGCTTCACAAAAATGAAATACAGCGGTGCCCAAAATTCCCAGGCTATTACAAAAGGCGATAAATAAATAAAATTTTTGAGCAAACCTCAAAGAATTTATACATAGATAGAGTATATAAAATAAATTGCCGAAGTAAAACCCGAGAGGTAGAGCCGCTCACACACGCCGCCTCCATGACAGTAAAAGGGTTGAAGCACGAAGATATGCCGGAATACACGCGCGAAGATGAAAAGCAACGGTCGAGAATTGAAGTAAGCGCGTGAAAATAAAAGGAAAAGTCGAAAGTTATAGAACCCAGGAGAGGTGAAAGAAAACCTTTGCCGAACGAGCGAGAGGAGAGAAATGAGAAGCTCGTGCGAAGCACGCGCGCATTACTGCAAGGTAATGGCAATGATTGCGCGCGCAAGAGAGAGAAAGATATGCGTGCTGCGTGCGAATGTAAACCGCAGCCGCGGCGAGAACTTATCGCCGGAAAAAGTGTTAAATGTTGAGAAAATTATGAAGCCGGGAGAGAGAGAGGGAGATCCTTTTGCGTCTACGGGCGCGTATTACGTTGCTGTAGTGCGCGAGAGAGTCGGATCGACAATCGCCCCTGGGTGTAGTGGAGATCGTACGCCTTTTCCGCGACGTTTAAGTATATATACGCGAAATTACGTTGAGCCGTAATTGCATCGGGCGGCTCGTGTCTCTCTTTGAGCGGCACGCGAGCTAAAGGTTATAAAAATGGATCGAACGGTTTGATACTTGGAATTTTTTGTTTAGTTATGATTAGGTTTTCGTGATTCGTTGTGTTTATTGTTTTGCGGAAACAAAATTAGAATTTCTTTGTATACCTAAAAATGTTTCATCTTCTTTTTTGTAAATTATTAGGAAATCGTATTGTTTTTAAGCCTGGTTAAGTTTAAATAAAAACAATTATTTTAAAGTTGCTCTAGACCAAATTTATCTTTTATTACTGATATTTTAATGTCCTACCACTGATTATTTATTCTTGAACAAAACTACCAATTGTCTACTTCATATTCAGGTAAAAAGATAGAAATATTAATACCGAGTCGTTTTTTAGCATAAGAAAATACAACAAAAGAAGAATCGCCACTTAAAAAGCTGAATCATTAAAAAACGCATATTCTCCATAATGCAATAAAAGTAAAACAACACCTATTCTCCTCATACAAATCTACACAAGAAAACATGCAAATTTATCCTCGAAAAATTCTCCTTTCATCGCAACTTTACACAATCACTCGCCAGGAGAAACTAAACATCACCCCTGATTGATCACCACCAATTTTTCTCCCCACAACACCGCGCGTTAACTAATGATGTTTGGTCTCATCCCAACGATTCCTTCAGCACCGCACTCTCCTTAATACCAACAATTCTGTTATTACACACTCCCACAAAACTACACGGCGCGCAGCGTATAAAGGAAAACGAACGAAACGGTAAATTTTCAGGACGACAGGGCGACGAGAGGAATTTTTCCCGAAGCCACGCGGCGATATCTGCGCCGCGCATTATTACACACACACTCGCGCGCGCGAGTCCGGGATGCCTTGCGTTCCCCCGCACTCGGCAAGAATTTTCCCTGGCCCTCTCGCTGCACGCTCGGCATTATTAATTCGCGCATATCGCTAATTTATTTTCGCCCGGTGGTAAGCCGCGCCGCTGGTCCCGTACACGGCCTGGCCGCTTATCTTAGAATAATATCGTTCATTAGAGCCACAGGCGCAAAACTATTACGTGCCCGCGCGAGAGAGTGTCTAGGAATTATAAATTCGCGGAGCGGAGAGGTTCGATTATTTATTTTAATTTCGGAGTTACGTGTTAATAACCGATGGGATCGATGAGCTGAAAGTGTAAAGGTTGTTTATTAAACGGCGAATGATTTCGTGCCTTTTTGGGTATAATACATTTCATGGTAATTCTCGTTAATGACAATACGTAATAAATACTTCACATGATACTTTTCCTTAAATGTATTTATTACCTTATTTCAGCGGTAATCATGTTAGAATGAAAAAATTTCAAGGGAAAAGTGAGCGTTATTGTCTAACATCGTTCCTCGTAATAACAACTTTTTCGCGGGGCCAGGTAAAAAAATTTACACGCCTGAGGTGTTGCTAACAGCGCTAATCTCGCGTAAAGCGATACAGCAGGTATCCGCGCAAAGAAACCCGATACAAGAAAGTAATTCGAACAATTACTATAATTCGTTCACACAATTGCACTATTACCGTCTTTTAATTTCTCGAGTTACCTCGCGCCCCGCTTCCAAAGCTCCTCGCCGCCGTTCTCCCACACCCCACCAAGATTTTCCCGCATCACACACACACACACACGAAATTCCCGGATCTCTGGGAAAGCCATTTTTCATCTCGGGCGCGGATCTACGCAGTCCCGTGCACTTATAAGAGCAAATATTTATCCTCCGCAAGGCGCAAAGCTCGGGGAATCTCTCCCCCTCCGAGGCTCAAATGTGCTAGCTAAACGGGCACATCGCAGCTCTCTGTGTACGAGAGAAAGAGAAAGAGAGAATCGCGCACGCGATAGCCGCACGGCGCGCATTCCATTGTCGAGTCGTTGAGTACATAACCGCCTCGGAGAGGAATAAAAGAAGCTCGAGCATGCCCGAGCGCGCGTCTTATTTTCTTTCTTCCCCGGCGAATATGCGCGCAGCGCGGGCTTCGTTTCCGCGATTCCTTCTCGCGTGCTTTTCCCCGCTGAGCGCGAGCGAGAGAGGCTGCAGCGAGCGATGTAGACCGATGCAGCGCGCGCGCGCGCGAGCGAGGAAAATCGTGAATTGGAAGAAACACGGCGCCAAGCCGTGTATTATGCCGAGGCGACTTAATGCGCACGTGACCGTCTGACCTAACGATCTCTCCTTTATTTCGCCGTGGATATGAGGGCTCGTATGCGCAATCCTGTACGAGCGTTCGGCATTTCACTCGCTGGTCAAGAGAGATTCATTTTTGCCGGGTCGCGGATTACAAGCGCTCTGCGGCTATGAGCTAAACAATTCCATCGCGCTTTTCAGATTAGACGGTAAAGAAAATGTGAGGAGTTCTTCTAAGAATGAATACAGAATTATTAGTTTTTGTAAATATCATGATTTTTTTACTTTTTGATTTTAAGATTTGTCTTGTGACCTGCCTAGATATAAGGTTCACCATTAATATTATTATAAGTACCCGAATTGATCTAGCTGGTTGAATTTATTAAAATAGACGATTCACAAAAGGTATCTAAAGACTTCTTAAAAGCTTCCGTAGTCATGCTTGTTGCATTGTCTATACACGTATTTATAAATGTTTATCGGATATCAAGAGTATTAGATTATTTTAAGTATATTGTACGAATATTGTAGGAATATTCCCAGAATATTGTCAAAATCTTGTACCAATATTATCATTATATTTTAAAAGACTTTTCTTGCCTAATAAACAAAAACAAAAACTTCATCCACTTTCCAAAGCACTAAAACTATTCTTACTCCTTAAAACGTCCACTCCAAAGGCACGTTTCAATTAAAGTTCGACGCACCGCGCTCCTCTGCGCTCGTTCTCCTCCAGAGCCACATCCATCGTCGGAAGAGATCCGTCCGCGCGCATTAGTGACGCGATCGCGCCCATTGGCCGGCTGGCCGTTAAACTCTCCCCCCTCGCGACATCATAAAAGCGCCACGTCATAAATAAGATCTTTCGCGCGCTCCTCTCGACGACAATAACGCTCGCGCTTGCGCGAGAACTCGCCGCGCTGCAATTCGTTGGATCGTTAGTCTTTCGTCCCTAATGGTCCATTGTTGGAGGCCCGCGGAGTTCGCCAGGTGTGTGTGTCTGTGTGTGTCTGTGTCTGCGGCTCGCGCGCCGAGTCTTTTTGTCCCCGCGGCGCGCGGACGCGGAAGGATATACCACAATGGCTTTTGATTTTACGATTCGATCGGCGCGCGGCGAATGTGTGAGGACGGGGACGCGGGTATAAAAGCGCACTGATCTAGTTGCCAGATAGGACGAGCGCCGTGTGCGATGCGCACGCGGCCTCCAAATCGGCTTTGGGGTTTGAGGACGCATTAATGCGAGACGATACGGAGAGGATTTTTGATGATGCTGATAGCGCGGCTGGGGTCTAGTTTTGGGTTGTTATGCCGATCGCTTCATTGTGATGGCTGATTTTAATCGCGGTTAGCGATTTGGAAAAAATTACAAAGGCTTTGAAAAAAGTTTGGCGCGAAGGGTTGAACCTTCTCGTGTTATTTTGAGCTAACAAAGATTTGAATCTTTCTTTGAATTATATTCGTTGTATTAAATATTTTTTATTTAGACTTTATTTCTCATATTTTCATTAAATCGTAAGAGTGATGTTTTGGGTAAATAACCATTTAATAATTCGCTGCATTTCTAGATAAATTTATCATTCATACAGCACTTAATCTGTATATCTTACATGAATACGTAAACTCTGATGTAATGTTTTATTGAATGTTCAAATTATTCGCTCGTAAATAAGTTGTGTGAATATCTTAATCAAATTCCATTATCAGTCGATGAATAAAAGTGAATTTCAAATTGTACAACAACAAATCATGATTAAAAGTATTATTCTATCATGATTATAAAAATTGTTTATATTCCCTTTAGTTTATATGAATTATAGACATATTTTGTACAATTGGCATTTGACAAAAATAGTTTCATTAACACACCAAAAATATCTGAATCGCTATAATAAATTTTTTTAAATTTAATTTATCAAAAACTTATATAAAAGCCTTCAAACTATTTGTTATTTAAAAGAAAAAGCACAACTCTAAAACGAAAGACCATAAAATATCTGACGCGCTATTATTAATGTCTCAATTAAATTTGATTGACACATTTAACTGTGCATGACTAAAAAAATGTCTATTTTGATTCCAATTTAGAACAAACCGTCAACGATCATAATACCATCGTTATCCACGACGCTTACCACAATGCAACCGTGCGCTCCGCTCGCGATTATCGCGAATAAAGCATAAACGAGCCGTGCTGCTCGCCGTCTACGCTAGCTTTCTCCTGCTCGCATGCAAAGCTCGTAAAGTCGCGCCATTGTCCTGGCGCAGCTCGGCAGCCGAAATCGGGGCGCGTCACGTGAAAGCGTCACGATCGCGGCTCCACGATATATTTCGTTGAAAATTAATTAGATGCCCGAGAGACACGGCAGCCGCGACTGCTCTAAGCCCTTTAGGTCGCTGCTCTGAGGCTATCGGTTATTTTCGCAAGGAGCTGCTGAAATGTGATACTAATAGAGCTATGTTGCAATGGTCACGTTTGTTGTCCATAAATGACGGGTCAGTTAAGAATTTTTTCAGGTTGGTTTTCTGAAAGAGTAGGTAATAGATTTAATTTTTTATAGTAATGTTGTAAATTAAAGCTATTTAAAAATTATTTAACGTAGTTGATATTGTATCAAAGCATGAAAACGACAATTGCGATCAGTTATTTACAGACAGCAAATCATTTATATTAAAATATTTAAAATGAATTAATTCTACACATGTAATTTTTAATTTTAAAAAATCAAGCTCTTTATGATGTAATGAATAAGTATTTGAAATCTTGATCTTATTCTTCAAATTCTTAATTAAAAATTTTGCACACCTGAATTTTCGCCTGTAACACAACCTTACATAACGCGCTATAATTAAAACCCACAAAAAACTGACGATACTTATCGGCCAATCAGCGTGCTAGAAACTTTCTCATCGGCCTTTAAAAAGCCTCATTTTTCGGCCAAAAAACGAAACGTCATGTACCTCATCAATATTGATGAAGATTGCAGTCATATTCCCATCGGTGCACGAAAACGAAGCGCTCTCCAGCCGCCCGGCAAAGACAATTTCTCAAACAGCGAGTCGTGTCCGAGTAATGAAGGCAAAACGCGCGCGGCGCGGGCGTCCCAAAGCCATCGCGATATTTTTCACATAGGTGCGACGGTCATCCTAATGAATCTCGTAGCGCTCCGAGCTCAGCTACATAATCAGTGCCTGCGATAAGTATCAGAGCCTATTAGATAATGCGAGCGTGCAGCGTCGAAAAGCGCGCGCGATCGGGAAAGCTAAGCAGGCAGAGACGAATTGACTTATGAGGGATAATTTACGGGCTGCAGGAGGACTGGCATGGATCTCGCACGGCGGCGGCTTGAAAAAGTAAAGAGGAACCCGAGCGCGGGATAGCGCGACCCGATGTGATAAATCCAGACGGAGCCAATAATTAAGGCGCGAAAAAGTGTGTAGAATCTCGCGCGCGCATGGGTATACCGGGGGATTACGTAATAAATATATTATGTTTCAGAGAGAAACGAGAGAAAAAAGCTGCGCCCGTAATCGTACTTTTACATCTCGAAGCTCGAGCGTGACTAATATAAATCCATTTAGGATTATACGTTATGCAATATCTCGCGGCTTTAAATTATGATGTACTCGCTTAATGGAACCAGACACGCATTTGACTCTGGCTCGTCGTAAATATTTATTTATGATTATTTAATAATGCTTCGTACTTTATTGCCTAATTACTATTACTCTCTGAGAGATAAATTCTTTTATTAACGAGGAAGTTTCTCAGCCGTGCTGCTTAATGAACAACAAAGAGTCATAACAATCATAAAATTTTAACCAGCGGAGATTCATTGCGTTTAATTGAGGCATTTTCTGGGAATTCTTTAAATTTTTCATGCAACATCATATGTGAAAGTCTATTTAATTCTACCTCCATTTCGTTCCGTCTCTTCTCAGGCCTTGCGCGCGCTAAAATAAATAATGCAAGTCGGACGAAAAATCTTAACTAATTAAATAGTATGATTTAATTATGACTGCATTTTTTGCATCTCCTAAATCTCATCCGCAAGAACCCTGACAAAAAGATAAGCGCATAATGCGAAGTCAGCATAATCCAAACCGCATTATAATTTTTTACTCTATTCGCGTTAATTTAAAAAAGCTCCCTGCATTAACAACTCTCCCCCTTAAAAGCCCTCCGAAACATTTTCTCTTTCAAACCAAAAAAGAGAGAAGAAGAGCACGGGAGAAGAAAACAATCGCGCAGTATGCCTATGTAGGGTACCAGCTCGGCGGCAGTGATGTCCCGCGATAAGCCACTAATCTCCGTATGGGGTGTCCCCGGCGCGTGCCGTGTAATCCGTCGAGAGTCTGTGGCCATTAACCGACTCGCGCGCGGCGAAAAAAGAAGGACGCGCCCGGGGAAAGAAGAAAGGCGAAAAAAGGGGAATCCCCTGGCGGAGCGCTACAATATATCATTTTGCGCGCAGCCTCCGCCGAAAAATCCCCCCTCTCGCCCTTACTTTGCCTCCCCTTTTGTGTGTCGCCGGTCGCCCGTCGAGTTTGCCGCTCTCTTCCCTCGGTGAAGGGGCTGTTGCTACACGCGTTTTGCCTACCTTGCCGGAGGTTCGAGTCGGGGGTATTAGTACGAATGTAATCTTACTTAAGCATATGTTGGCATGACTGATCGGGCGACGACGGCGACGACAAATAATGATGCGAATAAGCAGAGGAAGCGAGAGAAAGAAAGAATTGTACGAGGAAGGTGCATCTGGGGATGGGGAAAGAGGGTAAGAGTATAAAAGGCAGTGTGTTATTCGAGATAGATAGACGGAGATTATAAATTTAAATTTGGCGCTGAAGGGTCTGGAGTTAATCCTTCGACTATTGAATATTGGGATTATTAATGACTTATAATATTTTTATAATATAAATGTAATATGTTATTGCTTGCGTTTGATAGTATTGTAATTTGCATACAATGTTAATAAGTACAATTTTGAGCGTACCAACATATGCTGTAGAACTTTAAGTTTACGAATTAAATTTCAGTTCTTTTAATTTTCACTATTAAATAATATTAAAAAATTCTGCAGTTAAATATGATTTTTAGCTTACATTTACAATAAACAGCAGCTGTAGCTAACTAAAATTAAAGAAATATTAAAATTAAAGAGGGGAAATAAAAAAAGCGTAAGCATAAATTATAAAATAGAAAGACACTATAGTAGGGGAAGAAAGGTTACACAAAAGAATAGAAAGAGAGGAGAACTATCACTTTCCCCTGCTCAGCACTTCGGCAACACGAATCCAGCCTCCTTTATTCTGCTCGCGTGCGCCATAGGCTTGTGGGAATTAGGGAAAAATCACATATGGGTACCGGACCGATGAAAGCCGCTCGAGGATCATGCTGGTAGTTGGTGCGTACGTCAACAGCTTTATTGATTTGGTTATAGCTAGTCCATACTTGAAAACTCGGTGACAAGGCTCCGTTATCCCCTCGCCCCCCTGTCTGAGTAATTTTCAAATTGATTTACGGATGCGCCACTGTTGTATTGAAATATAAACTCAAAACAAAGCGAACTTTTCAATAATTAATCAATTGAATCAAGAGATGATTATTACTGTATGAAGTTCACAATTGATTTTATGTTTTTATTTTTATGCATAAAGTTAGCTTAAGATTTATTTATGAAGTGTAATTTAGTGTTTTAAATCAAATTTATTTTTAGATAATAATTATATACAGCTAGATTTCATATATTAGTAAATTCAATGCTTCAAATTTTCGAAATTCGAATTTTTTACTTCGGAATTTTATTTGCTATCAAAAAATTCAAATTTGATTAAAATGAAATCAAATTGGAAGCTTTGAATATCGAATTCAGAAATAGGAAATTCACTAGTGCTCTTGATTTTATATTCAAAAGCTCTAATTAGGAAAATTTGATTAATTTTATTTAAACTTTCAAATTTTTGAATTATTCGAATATTTTTGGAGTACATATTTGTAAATTCAAACTTTTTTGTGTCTTAAATATTCGAATATACTAAAAAGTTTCAGCTCTAATGTAAGCTAAATTTATTTACAATGTTATCTGTAATATTATTCAAACATTGTTTTTATTCAAAAATTTATTTAAATAGCAAGGTAATAAGTAAACATGAAAAGAAAATTAAGCAGCGGTAATGTAAACACTACGCAGACATAATAAGACTCATTCCTCTTCCCAATCGAATAAAAGAATACCTAATCTGAAAATCGTCCTTTATCCCGAAATACGAGCGACTATTCAATCTTCTTTCGCCTATATTTCCCCAGCGATTTGCTAACCACGCGTAGGAGGACAATTAACAGTAAAGACGGATTATTCCCAATCGGGGAATTACAATCTTATATAAGACCAGCGCTACGGGCGGCGCCTTCTGCGCACCCTTCGAAGGTCGGGATGTTAAAGCTACATCAGAGAGCCTGGAGAGCATTGATCGAAGCCCTAATTTTCTTCCAGATTCCAAACGTGAGCCTCTCACGAGGTTTCGCGCCTTAGCTTGTCGATTCTCTCAGAGTGCAGGGCACGCCAACGGCGAACCACCGCAAGATTGAGGAGAACTCGTAATTATTTCAGCGTCGCCTCGCGATGTTGCTAGCGTTATGTAATTGAATCCCTACTGATACAATTCTGGAAAATTCAAAAGCTTATGTAAGCCTCTCTGGATTTAATTATTGAGCTTTGAAACTCCCTAATCGATTAGCAAAATGGAAAATGTTGTGCGAGGTAACGGCTTCGTATTCTGATAAATTAATTACTAATTCATTGTTATCGAGGTTTTGTTGTTAATTAGATATAATAGCTGTACGTAAATATTCTCTTTGACATAATCTGTTGAAATAGGATTTTCAGTTGGTCAATGTAGGAAAAATTAAAAAGAATTTTAACTATTTTCATACTATATACTAAAGAACCTTAACTGATATAATATATAAATCTTCGGAATATATTTAACAAAATAGAGGTTTCATTTAGAATAATGATAGGAGTTTATCTTTAACGGCTAAAAACTAAATATAAATAATTGACTTCACTGCGTAAAGATAATAATATATTTTGCAAAAAATATTTCCAGAGATTATTTTATATACACTCTCGATTTTCTATTAAGTGATAAAGTTTTTTAATAATCATTTCAATTTTAAAAATAAACACAATTAAATGATACTAACGGAGTACCTATATTTTTCTTTTTCAAATGCAAGTTATAATTATATTCTTTGTTATAACAAAGAAAATTTGTAATTAATCCATCAAAATAATTCGAAATCCCTCAAACCGTGAAACCCCGCATAATTACCGCATCAGCCATCAAAGCGCCTAAATTTAAACGCTCCTCAAACCCAAACGTTAATCGCTCTTCCGACAAACGCTCATGAAGCGACTGCAAATACGCCATCAACGCACATACACGGAAATCTCGCTCCTCTCACGCACGTCAAATCGATGCAGAAATTGATCTATCTCCTCCAAGCACTGCGCATATCGACTAGCATGTGCCCTTTCACTTCTCCGGCTCGCGAGATGATGCACAAGGAGACGTGATTTCCGCTGCCCGACTGTGCTGCGCTCTGTCACGCGCCAAGTAGCTCGACGTGTTAATTTTAAGCTTGGCGCGCGCGCGGTTTTACAGCGCCGCGCATGGGCTTGCAATTTCTCTTCGTCATATCAGCCGGACGGATCGTCTTATTATTTTTCATTTTCTTTTTTTTTTTCGTCCGGGGAGTGTGAGTATTGTGTAATTTTAGAAAGCGGTTAGAAAGCGAGGGATGTACTTGGAATTTTTTGCGCTGGATTTTGACTGGCTGTAATTGCTGGGAATCGATGTGAACTGTTTTTCTTAATTAAGTATGGAAAAGTGCTCGTTGTTATTAAATGTCAGAAATATAAAATATTAGAACCTTGTGATGAATCTTTGTCTCTATAGAAATTTCAAATGCGGTTATATAATTTGTCAAATAAATGATTCCATTGATGTTGTCAACGTTTCAATTCATGCATGTGACAGCTGTTGAACAATACAAAATTTTGTTAAATCATTTCTGCGTATTATCCTTCCATTTCTATAAGAACGATTACGAAACCAACAGGTATTTGTCAAAATTAAGCTACATCATCACTCCCAGTGCTTTGCGATAACAAAGAATCCACATTTCGCGTAAAGCAGATAATACAGTAGAACAGCAACCTGTAAACAATAATTTCTCCAATTACAGCAAAACCCATCGCCTAAATTAAACTCGAATTACCCGGCGTCTAACAACCTGCTAGCCGAAATGGAGTAAATAAGAAGTAACGGAGAGTAATTCAATATCCCATCGGGGAAGAAAACTTTATCTCCGGCAGCCCATTCCCGCTGAAATTTTCGCCTTTTACCGCCTCGGCGGCGAGAGAGTCGGGGGGAGGCCCAAGAAGCCTCGTGTTTCAGGCGGGCTTTCCCGCGATTTTCCGGGGATTGAGTTACATACGGGCCGCCGCCGCCGCAGGAGAATGCGGGAAACCGCGCGATGCACTCGTGTCGCGGTAACGCGATGCGAAACGCCTTGAGTAGAGCTCACGCATGCGAAGACGGCGAAGTTCCTGAGCGCGTTCCCTTCTTTTACTTCGCCACGCGGCGATACCTTACACGCCTAATGTCCTTTTTCTTGGTGGTTCTTGAGAAAGGTGATTTTGAGATTGGTTTTGATGGGTTGGATTATCGAATATTGTGATGTTGTGCTTGTTAGGTGAAGTACGAAATGAAGTTACATGGAATAATTTAAGAGACTATCAGAGAAGTAATTGGTTGAACGGCTGATCGATCGTTTAATTTAAACAATGTTTATATTGAAGAAGCACTTGGTTCGGTGATTTAGTGCACTAAAAAGGGGCCTTTTTATAAACAATATTCTCACGTAGAGGTGATAATTTGAATATTTTTTACAAAAAAATTCAAATTTATTGTCAATATATTTTTAAATGAACTATTATTCGAAACTTTCTTTTTCAAAATCAATATACTTACAGATTATCCGAGATTTTGCGATTTAATAATTCCTTAATTACTTATTTCTTGATAAGTTTTGACATATTTTTATAACAGTGCACATGGCCAACACTAGAGCAGTAGACAGAAACAATGCATTTACCATACGAAAGTAGATGCCCGATAATCCGAGCTACTACACACTAGTCACGCAGAGGACAATGAAACGTCTCTCTGCACATACGAGAGAATGGAAAGTTTGCCTAAGTCGAGGATCACGTTTTTGCCGGAAAAAATGCGTCCGCTGCTGTGCGCTAAGATACATGAGCGCCCAAACGCGCCCGCCCTTGTACAGCTCGCCTAGAAAGTTTTTGATTACTAATTACACTTTATTTACTTTTTATTCGCTTGCTCAATGAATGAAAGTTTATGTGCGTACACATATTTAGATAATGATAGAGATATACTGAATTGCATGACATGGAAAATGAAAATTGATATTGTATTGTAAATATCATGCGGGTAAGCGCCAAATCATACAAGTGGAAAAAAAATACTTTGTGTACAGACAATTGATTGAGATTTGGATATTAATTGTGAACGTAGGATGCAGTTATAAATTTCAAACGTACTCGGATGAATAAGTATCAATATAACAATGTATTCATAGATGCAAATATCAATGACGTTATTGTACTTGATCGATCACAGATAATTAATCAATACCGAATGAGAAGCTCCAAAGATAGCATCTTAAAATCAATCCACCAACATCGAAATCCTAATCCCCAACAGTGCCTACATTATTGACTCAACACATCTAAAATCTTAGTAAATTATCGATCCTAATTAATCATTAACCCAAAGCCACTCGAGCATTCCGCGGCCAGCCAGAAAGCATTCGTACAAGACCCACTCGTTTACGCACTGAAAAGATCCATTGTCTGACCCAACCTCGGCGCTTCTAAGGCCCGGCAACAACAGCGAGCGGCGCGCATCACTCGGACGTTCGATCGTTTCGTAAAAAATCCGCCGGGCCGTAATTCATCTTTGGAACAATGAGCCGTATCGGAGGAGCGTATAAAATCCGCGCGACGCCAACGCGACTTGGCGCCCGTCGCCGCTAAATTAATATGTAAGATGGGCTCCGCGAGTGAGAGAGCCGCGGAAATTGTGTGTTGCGGTCGTTAACGCGCCGAGACAATAAGCGGGGAAAGTGGCTTTCTGATGTCTGCAGATGTGTATGTTTCAATTTTCGAAGTTTGTTTTGTATGTGGGATGAAAGAGAGCTGGATAGCCTGTGTGTTTTGGAAGTGAGAGCTCAGGGGGATTCACTTTCGATTTAATCCGCAATACCGATGGGTTTCTTGAAGTAAGCTATGTGTAATGTGTTTATTGAACGCCTAGTGTTTATACGTGTAGTGCGTTTCTTTGGGTAAAGCAAGATTATTGATAAATAAATTTATAGCATTTTAAATTTCGGATTTGAATTTTACTTAATAGCAGATGTGATCAATTTGACAATTTTAACTAAAAAACGGTCTTATATGAAGTACTGGTTTTTTTATTTAATCGGCTCGAATTTTTAAAATCTCAATCTACGCACGTCAATTAAAATACATTACTCCATCCCCGCTTCTAACAAGTAGTCACAATTTATAGTAATCATAAATCATCTGCTCAACATTTGCCATTTTTCAATCTAACGTAAACCACGTACATTCTCTCAATCCACCACTGTACACCGTACAATTTTTACCTCGCTCATTACTAATTCATTCAGCAAGCAATAAAACAGACTCAAAGCCCTGTCAACATCATATCGAGCGCGGCCGGCCGCGACGATTGATAATAAATTACTCAGCGCTGAATAATTAGCGCTGTACCTTGCAACAATAAACTCGCTCTCGCGCGAGACAAAACAGCCTTTCCTCTCCCCGACTCCCATATTCTACCCACCGAAAGTGAAACCATTAACGCTCGCGCCGCGCGATAAATGCAGCGCCTAGGAAATAGACTTATATCCCTTCGCGCGCTCACGAGCGCAATAAATCCCGCGCTTTCTCGGGCCCAACTCTCGTCGGATATTCGGATTGTATAAGAATCGGCTCTCTCGACCTACACTGTCCGGCGATCCGCACGGGCCACTACGGATACATACGGAAGTGAGAGAACGGGCTATCCCATTGTCTTACACACCGAACTGTGCCACTCGTGACGTCAGCAGTTACGAAACCCGCGGCTTGTTTCTTCTCTCTCTCCCGCGGACAATATCGACTTGTGCGCGCGAGAAGTCGCGCTCTTTTGACGTTCGGAGAAGATAGTGCCGGCCTAGTGCGTTGAACTCGCCGCGCGCGGCTTTGATCTTCCCACTGCAGCGCCGAGGAATGCAGCGGCTGCTGCGACACGCCTATGCGTCGCGCGGCCGAGAGTAAGAGAGAGTACACATTATTTTGCGCGCACCGCGAGATATTATACACACGTGAGTCACGCGGCCCGACGGTCTAATGAGCTCGCGAGGCTGGCGTAGGAGACGGCGCCTGCTGGGCTGCGGCTTTTGTTTTCGATATTATTTAGGAGCCGAACGGCTTTTGGGATGCTGGAAGCGACGCCGGTTCATTGTTGGGGAGAGCTGTTGTTTTTTTGTTTGCCGCTGGCTGTTTTCCCCGTGGGTGGCATTTTGGATTCTGCGGAATACGATTATTGGGGGGGTTCTTTGAAATCGTAATGATAATAGACGGAAGCTTTAACATTTTAAACGATATAAGTTCATTAGAGTAATTGTCGGGGGACTCGAGATTGTACCTGGATTATGGCGCATTACGGCAGCATTATAACATTTCGAATCCTTGATTATACGGTCACTTGTGTAAATATATCCACGGCTGAGAGATACACTAGCCTAAAGAAATAATTGATTCATTTCCGATAATCGGCCAAATATTTCAAAGTAATCACAATAATCCCTCAATACGTACAAAAAAGACAGCTTCCGGCCCTATACACATCCTCTTCTCAATCGCTCAAAGCTGAAAACGCTTCAGGGAATCGCGCTAAGCCATATGCATCCGACGCTTAAAATCGATTAACTTCAATCAGCGCGGCTATAATTCAACTCCTCACACGCGAAGCTGCCTCCGCTCGGAAAAGAAAAGCGCGTGTACAAACAGTCTCCCAGAGAGCTAATATTAACGCGCGAGCCGCAAACGACTCGAGCGATCATCTCTGTGACCTTGCTCTCATGCCTGGAAATTGCAGTTATTGCTAGGTATATACACGCGCACCCAGCCCCGGGATTCTCGGAAAGTCGCAAATGACATCCTCGGCGACTTCCCACGGCACTGGGTCATTGTCTGCGAGATTCGCGCGAATCAAACCTTGGCGCTGTGCAAACATGCCATTGCGATGTGTGAAAAACGGACGACAATTTTTCCCTCCTCAAGTTCGCGCGAATCTCTCGCGCTTTTTGAAGAGCTTCTGCGTAGACGGCGAGACCCGCAATTCTTTTTCAATTAGCGCATCGCGTGCGAGCGTTCCGAGGAATCGAATATTGCGTTCCGACGATCTAGGAGCGATGACAGAGGCGGTGTCGCCGTGGGGTGACGAATTATTTATTATACACGCCGGAGGTTGAACGGGGGCGGCGCCGGCGCGTATTGTTTGTTGGTTTTTCGCGCATTGTCCGGGAGAAGGATGATGGCTGATGGAAAGCTCTGACGGATCGCTGACGCTTTTGTTCGGCCGGTAAATGGCTGGTGTCTTGAAATGAGTTATTTGCTCATTGTCTGGCGAAACGCCGTCGTCGCGAGAGTAAAAAGCACGCTTAATTATTATTAGTAGGCGAGTATACAAAGTGCGCTGCTCGCTTGGTTAATTCTCCTGAATGCAGCTTCATCTTAAATCCGCCGAAATCGCAAGAACTGTAATTTGTTCGAGAGCATCCGTCGTGACCTAAATACTCTACACGACCTAACAATTCCAAAAATTCAAAACAATCGCCTTAACAACAGCTCGCTAAAATTTTCAGAAACCGTCAGACATGCACACACACAGCTACACGAGCTACAAGACTCAAGATGCGCGGCCCCGCGGCTCTTAGTTTTTGAAGTGGGTACACGGTAAGTCGGCTCGGTTCCGCTCGACATGTCGCATAAAGGAAAGTATATAAAGTCCCAGCTGCGCGCTACTCTCGACCTCGTCCCGGCGCGCTGTCGTTGCCGCGCGCGACCCTTTGAGCTTCGGGCGCGCACTTGTAATGCTAATGTACGAGAAAGCGCTCGAATTCGCGGAACTCGGCCACTTAATTGGAAATGAAGCCGGAGCGCTGCGTTTTTTATAGGCGATTACTTGAGGCGGGTGGATTGGGAGTGGGGAGGGAAAGAGATGAGCTTGGCTGGAAATGCGTGGGTGCTAGTTCTTTTTCAGCAAAGCTGCAGCATTTAGCTTTTGGTGTTATAAAATTTTATATACATAGTAGTTATAGTATGGTTTATTGGCAGTGTAAAATGTATAAAGGAAAAAAATGATTACAGCGAACGTAAACAATTAAAAATTAAGCTTTAAGTAGAACAAGGTTACTGTTTAGTCAGACAATTATTGTATCATATTTTATTAACATCATCAGATGACATATGATTTCAATTACTTAATTTTTCATTTGCTACAAAAATAATTTTTATGTAAAATACGCAAAAACTAATAGAGTTCTTCAAAATTATCCCAAATTCTATTTATTTAAACAAAACTTCAAAGCCTTAAACCAGTCCTAAAATAACTCCGAAAAACAAACCATAAAACCGCAAAAATAACGAAAGCAAAAGTGCGCGCAGGCAAGAACGACAAAAGCGCCGCGCAGTATCAATACATAAGCCCCGGCGCACTTGTCTCAGCCGAGCCATAATCAAGAGACGTTTGCGCGTCACCGGCTGCAGCCGCAGCCCTGGCAGAGACGTACGAGAATCGCTCTTTGATGCATTCAACTGCTGGAAATCCCTGGGCGAATGCATTCGACGATTTCTGCGGAAATCAGCGATCGCCGAGCGAAAACAGCCGCGCATGGGAGAATCGTGGAAACATTGCGCCGCGGCTTATGTATTATTGATACAGCGAGGTGTGTTTGGAGAAACGTTGATAAGAGCGAGCGGATCGTATAAAATGTAAGAGCGTATTTATGATGTTGCGGGGAGAATATTGCTCGGAATGAGAAAGCTTCGTATTCGCGTTTGTTAAACATTGGAATTGACGGTGCTGCTTTGGTCAAATATTTAGAGAGGCTTTGTAGATTTTAGGAGCGAACAATGGTGTAAGGAGTAGCTTTGAAAAATGAGGTCAGATAATTCGATCGTATTAATAAAAGAATTTCCGAGGAACGAAAACAGCAAAAGTGCATACAAATACGTTACATTTTTATAGATCAAAGAATCCCGAGTACATTTCTAGAAAAGAAAAGAAAAGGCCTGGGCTCCCCTTGATCTTTATTTTGATTCCGGCGAAGAAGACTAAACGCACGCGCGGAATACAAAAACAATTGATCGCTGTGTGTACGACTTATTCTGGCTCTTTTGATTCTGATTGCAAAGATTTAAATCCTTCTTCAGAGCGGCGCGTCGACGAGGGGGGGAGGGAGCTGCACAGTGGCGCCTAATGGGCCTGTCTTGCGCTAAAAATATTCCCTTTGAAATTTCCCGTCTGAATTCTCTCGTCTCTTTTGCCTTCGGAGTTCGGTTTCTTCCTATTTCTTTTGCCTACCGCAGCAGCGGTGGCAGCGGCTCGCGAGCGGCGACAAACCGACGTTATGCTACACTTTCGACGATGAAAATAACTCGGGCTTGCTGACTTTTCCATCCTTTGATTATATTCTCATTTACGCTGAAGTCATTAAATCGCTGTAGCGTCTAATTGCGAACTCGAAAAGTTGATTATCATCAAGATGGATATTAAATCTGGCATGCGCGTTATACATTGATAAATCAGTTATTTTTTTTTATCAAAAAATTATTACATAGATTTTGCAAAAACTTTTTAGGTTTTATATATTATAGTTTCAAAAATATCAGTCTTTGTTACAAAATCTCTTGCATATTTTCGCAGCGACCACACGACCGGCCCTTATCCTCCCCGCCGCTTGATTTATATCAGCCTCCCCTGACAATAAACAATAAACGAAGCACCGAAAATAAGAAGCGAGCCGCACAGTAGCCGCTGCCGCCCCGTCGGTTTTCACTCGTTCGCGCGTAAATACACACACACAGAGGCTCGGGCGCGACGAAGCCAAAATACCACAGGCGATCGGTCTTGGGCTGTGCCGCTGACGCGACGTTTGTTGTTTCTTCGCGAGGGAGAGAGAGAATGCAGAGGCTCGGAACGACCGCAGCAAGAAACCGCGGAACGAGAGAGGCCAAAAATCGCTCTAATTTCTCGGCTGCAAAGAGAAAGACAGAGAGAGAGAGAGAGGAGCTTCTCGCGTACGAGCAAATTAACGGTCTTTTACCTTCCAGAAGTGACCCATTTCGGGCGCGCCGGGGTGATGAATTTCATTGGCTTCGTTGCCGCCGCGGTGCGAGTACTCGCTGCACCGCGCACCGCTGCTGCTTATTTGCTCCTGCTGCTGCTTTTTTGCGAGCGTTTCTTTTGGCTACTTGTTTACGCTCCTTTTTTCCCGCCGCCGCTGCCGCTGATAGGTTGCGGATATATAACATTTCTCAGCTGCGTTTAACGTTTTCTTTTGAGCTTTTTAAGAATGCTTTTTTTTGCAGGGGTGCCTTGGTTTAGCGGATGCCTGCATTTACGGTTTGTTACAGCGTGAGACATTCGCAAGAAATATTACAATTTATAAAATATATTAATTTATTATTATTTCAAATGCTTCTCGGTTTCCGTAAATTTTGTAATTTTATAATGAAACAATAAAATTTTAATGTATTTATAACCTTCAAAAATAAAAAACGATAGATCAAATAATGTTTTGTATTAATTTTTTAATGATTCATTTAGTTGTAACGTAATTTATGTTCTTATTACATATATGTTAAATTTATTATAGATTGCACCGGTCGGAAAGCTTTGCTACAAAGTCCTGACTATATAGTACATATTGTAACTTGCAACTTTTAAAATTCTTAAAATTAATGCAAGTATTCTGAGGTTCTAAGAAACTAGCTAGTCGATATTATATGAGCAAAAATATGTGACAAGAGTTATTTCCTTTTTGGAAAACTAAACATATTTAATTTTTTAGCTTTATTTCTATGCAACATTTTAAGTCAAAATTTTGAAGCCTCTAAGAATAATATTTAAATAAAATGATCAAATTAAACTATTTCTTTCAAATAACACTCATGGTACGTGCATGCGTACATAAATTAAACTAATTTAAATAATTATAATATTTACGGAATCAATCTTTCACCTGTCAGTGTCAAAAGAGCAATAATTTACTTTTCGAAATTATATTTTGCATTAATGTAAACGTTAGTGAAAATCTTATTTTCTTTTAAAGAATATACGGGTCTCGTATTTCTCAGATATTTTTAATAAAATTTGTCGAGGTAAACCACAGCATACTCACTACAGTGAAAGTTCAAACAAAGTTTATCCCGTTTCAAATAGAGATACAGCAGTCTACATAGAATCCATTTCTCAAAAGTATTTCTTACGAAGTAGCCGATTTCAAAAGCATACCTGCCAGCTAATATCCCCGCAGCGCTAATGCAGCGGCACAGTTACCCGAGAAGCCGTCATTACACAAAATCGCGAAAAATTCCCGCGATCCTTACTACCGAGAGAGAGAGAGAGAGAGAGAGCCCGCGAATGAACGTCATTACAAGCATAAGACCAATTTCATCGAACGTCGTTATGATATTCCGCTCGAGCAAAGAATAGCCGCTACGTCTAATACAGCCCAGACGCGCGTAATTAGCGTCCTTGTAATCGCGCTCAAACGAGGATAGCGTCCTCGTCGTCCCCGGACAATCTAACGGAGCGGCTAATCTCGGCCGATCGTTCGCCGAATGATTATGCCGGGGCAGCCGCTGCAAATTATCACGTAATTCCACTCTTGATTCGCGCGCTCGCCCGCTTCGCTTATGCAATCCAATAAAGTCGCAGCGTGTAATTTCGAGCTGTGCGCGCGAGCGCTGGGCTTGTTTTTAAAGAGGAGGACTGCGGCATCTCATTTTCGCCGAGGAAGAGGTTCATTGACGTGGTTAACGTGCGGGATCATTGAATTTGAGAGGTTTGAAAATTTAAAAGCTGCGTGAGGGTGATTCTGCCGGAGCGTAATGGAAAATTATTTCGTTTAATTTTAGGATATTGGTAGTGAGTGGATAGAGTAATAGAAAGATTATTTTGTACGTGAGTCGCGGAGGCGAGTTGGAGCGTTTAGATCACTTATCAATTCTTTTGTTTTACATAATCGTTATTACTTGATTTATAAGGCAGTTAGGTTGATTTTGATCGGTACCTGGTATTAGAAATAATTTTTTAATGAATGCGTTTGAGCCTTTCTAAGCTGCAAGAAAATTAGTTTCAAAATTGGTATTTCATAGAAAGTGTTATGTTCATTTTTGACAATAAATTTTAAATTAATTAAGAGTTTAATGTTAAAAGGGTTTGAATAAAAAAGTACAATAATAAGAATGTACATATCCATTCTCGGAATCGTTGAATTAGGCTGAAAAAAATTTATTTACGTCCATTTTAAAAAATCCTATAACTATAACATCAGAACTGAAAAAAAAATGCAGCTTGATAAATCGTTCCTATCAATTCATAAGACTATTCTTCGGTATACAATGTTTTCTTAATTACACGAATTATGAATTCTCTGCATACCTCCTCCATTTTTTACGAAAATACATCACGCCAGCAGAGAAGACCATTCCGCAATTATGCATGAATCTCGCGCGCCAAAAAAAAAGGGAGCTGCCACCCGCGCACATGTATACATCCACAACCTTTCTCTTTTTCTCTCCGAAACCCCATGAATTAGGCGTAACACGTGTTATTCCGCGCTTTTTTCCTCTCTTTCTCTCTCCCGCATTCGATGAGGGTCCGAGCGCCGCACAAAGGACCACCAGCCGAAATCCGCAAACGAGCTCCAGCTGCGCTAGAATCAGTTTTCGAGAGAGTGAGAGAGCAACCGGAAGTATTCCCTGCGCTTCTCGGATCATAAATGTTTCCTCGTTATTACGCGCGCTCTGTGTAACTCAATTTTAACGACAGCAAGCTTTTGTTTGCCAGGTGGTTATACTGCCGCCGGGAGCTGGGCTAAATCGTTTAATGCCCCCGCGATGGGACACAAAAGGGACTGCTCTGGCTCTTCATTGCGTATGTACATACGCTCGGACTCGGCGAATTTGTTATTGAAATTAATACAGGGTCGGTCGAGACGACGGCTGATGCGGGTGCGAATATTGCGAATGTTCGTTTTGGTTTAGCGGTTAAATTTTGAGCGCTGAAAAGAAGTGTAGTTTCTCACAACGAATGTAATAAATCTGAAAGTGCTGGTTGCATTGCTAGCTTTATGCATATTAAGAATAATAAATTTTACACTTCGTGTACGGTCTAATGTATCTATTACAAACCTTTACGTATCTGGCCGATTTAATGTGGATTTTATGTTAATTTCACACCAGTGTGCATTTCTAATTTGTTTCTAAAACTGGATTTATTTGCAAATGTAAAAATTACCGTTTATTTATTTCTTTATTTAGATGAACGTATGGCCAAGCGCATAATTGAACATTCACACGTCGTATACATTACTGCTAGTATTCCAAGTAGTTTTCGAATTAAAAAATTTGACGCCACGTAAAAAACTTTTTTTACGACTATAAAATGATGTAACTGTTCTAACTAAGGTATTCAACAATCAATAAAGTCGTGATGGAACGATGTACCTCGAAACTTCAGAATTTCCATTTATCCGAGAAATTTGAAATGGAAATTCGAAAATTATCCCTCTTGCCAATGTAAAAGATGACGTAAGGGATGATTTGTACTTTCCGCACTTTGTAATACCACTCGCGATATAACTTCATACGATAGTGAAAGTAATTCCTTCTCTTTTACTTTGTTTCAGGTAAGTGTCGATACAGCTTGGCGTTCACACACGAAATTTCGCATGAGAAAGTATAGACACGCGCTGGGCGCGCGGTACGTAAGTGGCATAGAAAGTTTATAGATTAACAATGTAATCGAATATCGTGCTGCCGCTGCGAGAGGAGCTCGCGGTATTATTTTTAAGGGGAGCGCGAAATTATTGTATGAGAAAGCTAATGAGATCTTTCGCTGGGTGTGAGATTCGATTTTGTTTCCTTATTACGCGCGGACTTAATGCCGTTAAATAAAAATGTTTAATTTGAAATGTAGGCTTGCGTCTGTTTCCGGTTCATGTGTGTAAAGTGAAAGTAAATTACTTATTTTATGTCTGAGCAATCTCGGATAGAATAAAAATAAAATTAATTTTTAGATTTTTAAAATTGTGATGATAAATTTAATATTGGAAATTTAATCAATTATTAAATGATTTTATTGAAACTTTGAAGAATTAATGTTTACCTATCTAAGATATAAAATCAGAACAGTTGACAAATTTCTTTTTATTTTAAATTTCAAGAAAATCTATAAACTTGTAAATCTAATTTTTTACTCGTCTATAATCGATCTCTCGATAATTGATACAATAAAGTAAAACTGACGTGAAATTAGATCAGAAAACTGTATAAAAAGAATTAACGAGTAACTCACTCACCAAATGAACTAACGAGCGTTTAAAAAGACCGAAACCAAAATCCGAATATCATCGATTAACCAGCCAGCCCGTTCACGAACGATTAAAGTCAAAGCCCTCGCTAATGAAGAGCTTCTTTAGAGCAGCGAGCAGCGAAAAAATCCGTCGAGAAAAGAGGTCAAATCTCGGCCGAGCAGTTTCCCTCGCGCTCGTTACATATGTATTATACGATTCGGTCCCCATTTAGCCCACAGTAGCCATCGCTGACCTGCACACACAGAGCAGCGTCTCACCGGGAGGGGAATAAGGGCTGTGTATACGTGCGAGAGAGCTCGTCGTGCGCGGTATCAATTAAATCTCTGATTAGCGAGTCCTCCGACTACAAGAGAGTCTCCTCTCTCTCTCTCTCTCTCTCTCTCTGTACTTAGGGTTCTCTCTCTCTCTCTCTCTCTCTCTCTCTCGGTCCAGAGTCCTTTGAATCTCGAATGCGATTGTGGCTGCAGAGGCCCGCGTGCGCTGCTTAACTCGCATAATGCAATTGCAATCTCCTGGGCAGCCGGGTGTTTGAATAAATTTTGCCCCTTTTCGCGTGCGTCCCTCCCGCGAGCGCTTCATTAAGTCCTTCCTGCCGAAGTGCCTGTTTAAATAAATAAATTAGTCAGCTTGACCGAGAAAAGCTGTAAGTGTAATGTTAAGGTGAGGCTGTTTGTAAGCTTGTGGAGGTAACGATACGTTCTTTTTTTTGTGCTGATGGGTACAAGAAGGAGTAACCTTTAAGGTGACCTTCTGCTCTTGCTGAGGCTTCTTTGTACTTTTATCATGAATTTTTTTTTAATTGAAACATAATAACACAGTAACGTACATTTTGACAGATTATAGGTAATTCTTAAAGCATAATAATAATAATACAAAAGATTAACAAATCAATTCCTCGTGTTCAAGAAATCAGATTGCCTTAATTATTTTATAAAACAGTTATAAAAGTAATTTATTTATATTGACTTTAAAATTTTCTAAATTAAATTAATTAATAAAAGACAGAAGAAATTTAAGTTTTGTCGTTGAAAAATGTCTTAAGCTAAAAGCTTTTCAAATTTCTATTGATCTACAAGCCTACCGCATATTCCGTGAAATAAATCTCTTATAATTATGAAGCCACACAATTAAAATACCTTCGCACCATATTTTCCCCTTCAACCACCTAGAAATTCCAGCCAATCCAAAAGCAAACAATCAAAAAAAAGTCCCTTACCCGCCTTATCTTCAACTTCCCAGCCAGCGAAAATACGCGGCTAGTCGTAGGTTTACGCAGGCTGCGTGACGAGCGCTCGCTTATAATTCGCAAAAGAAACGAATTAGTAATTTAGAGCGCGCGAGAGAGAGCCGCTCTCCGCTTCCCGTAGCGAGGCTCGAGACACGCGAAATTATAGCGCAATAAAAGGAGTCGCGAGTCGAAAAACCGGTGCGAGCCAAGCGCATTTATCCGGTACTGCGCGCGCGCGCGCTCGCACCGCCGACGATATATATGCCTTGCAACGCACGTAAGTGGTGCACCTTGCACGTACGTATCCTCCTGGTTCAAAAAGTCGCGTGCTACAGATTTATAGAAGCGAGACTGCGCCCTGATTTCTTTTCTCCTTGTTTTCCTTTTCCGCGAATTTCGCGCGGTTTGCGCGTCGGGCTTATGCAACCTTTTTAAATAATAAAGCTGGGGGGTTTTATGGGTCGTCCGAATTCGCACGTATTTTTTGTGATTTGCTGAGTTTTTGCGAATTTAATTAAAGATGAAGGACTTTTATTATAACAAATTAATTCTATTATACGCTTTTAATAAAACAGATTTTTATTGTAAATTAATTATTGAAAATTAATATTGAATATTTTTATTTAAAATGCATTAAATTATTTATCTTTTATTAAAAGTTATATAAGTACTTTGATAAGCTTTTAAAATTTAACCAATAGATTTACTATCAGAAACGTACAGTAGCGTGGCAAAAACTCTAAAAATCTTTTTTCCAACTCTGCCGAAACAATAATCAACAATGCACACAATAACTTAAAAAATCGTCGGGTCAAGCTTATCCATAAGCAAAACGCGTATTGCCAGACTTGCGCGACGCACGTGCTTATGCAAGCGCGAGAGCCCAACCGAATATCGCCCGAAAGTTATTTATGCACTCTGCCGGGTTCGCATTCCGCTGGCTCTCGATCCGCGCGTGTGATATCTCTCTCCTTTCTCTCTCTTTCTCTCTCTCTCTCTCGCACGCCCGAGCCCCTGAAATGGATTGCGCCCCGAAAAATAAGAAAAGAGGAGACTATACGTGCCTCGCGAGCGAGCGACTATTTCTCCCGCGGTGATGTATGGCGCGCGAAAGCCCTCCTATATACGTATATATGCACATAATACGCACAGCTGACCCCGGCGATGGATACGGAATGGCTTTGCATTATATCGGCTTTGCTTTTCTGCGATGCCAGTTTTGACGTCGCCCGCCGGCCGAGAGAAAAACTTTTCATTCGGCAGTGGAGGCACGTATTAGACACAGACAGACTCTGGAATGCACTCGCCCAGAGGACGGGAAAAATTTCTCTCTCTTTCTCCGCGCGCTGAAATGAGCCAGCGCTCGCTCACTGATGAATAGTCATTGTCGTACTTGATAAATATTCCGCTCGAGAGAATGTTAAATAATGTTTTATCCGTCTGGCGCGGCGCTATTGGCTCGGGACTCTTTGGTGTATTCTGCGCCGGGGCTGAACTACTTCATTACGGCATAGCGGCTGGATTTTTTTGGGTCGACTTTTTGCAATGGATGGAGCCTGGAGTTTGTTGGGCTTTTTAGTGGGATTTTTATGCTTTTGGGTGATCGTGAGTGATGCGAGTAATTTGTAAATCTTTTTTGTCTAATTAGCTATTCAACGTGTATTGACAAGGGATTAATCTTATTTGAAAGTTGGTGAATAAAGCGTCGGAGCATTGTTGATTCTCGCATTGTCTATGGAATAGAAAGATGGAGAGAAAAATTTCAGCATTCCAATCGTAACATTGATTGATACTCACGGTAACCCAGATATAAAATATCGGCATACCTGTTGCATTTCACACTTTATCTTTTACGTTTGACAGATTTTAAAATTCACACCGTCAATTTAATTTTCGATTGAAATTTAAAAGCTGCACTAACTTTTTGCAAACGCTACTAACAATTCATTTATTTTGTTACGTGTAATTGCTTGTTACAAAATAAACTTTTTTATTTTCATCAAAAAATTCCAAAAAACTATTATTTATCGATAGTATTGATAGACATTTTTTCCACTTTCATTACTAGTTTCATCCTCAATATTCTAATTCAGCCCGAGCAAAAAGCCGCGACTTCATCAAGACGACTCTCAATCTAAGCATGCGCGAGAGCATGTAAAATATGACATCAGCCTCTCCGTCATTACCTCCCCTTAAAAAAATGTCCACGACTCTCCTCCTCATCTGCCTCAGCCCCGGCCTCGCACAGATCATTAAAGACAGGCTCAGCGAGCCGCGAGCTGAAAAATATCTCACGATATCCAGCTTCCACTGGGTATCGGCCCCACCGCGCAGCGCGAATGACACATTAATAAACTCACATCTCCCGCGTATATACCCTTGGCTAAACTTTAATTAGCCGCGCCGCTCCCACAGCGAGCTCGACCTCTATCTATCCCCGATAATTATGTTATCAAGCTAACGGGCGAAAGGCGTACACACGCCAAGAGAGAGAGACGGACTCTTCGCGCAAGCATTCTGGAAGGGATATAGAAACACTGCGCTCCGCGGTTAATTGTATTGGCTCCAGCCAGCAGGCTCATTCGCATTCAATCGTGATCATTAGCCGGCCGCGCGCGGCGCGTATATAGCCGAAAGCGCACGTGCAGCGAGATTTCGAGGAGCAAGCGCACGTTTCTCCGTTTAGCGGGATACGAATTAATAGCGGACGAGGTTCGGGCATTCGGCGTATGCGGAGGATCGGTGCAGGGTTTTTTTTTCTTCTGGGTTAGCGAGGTTGTTTAGATTCTCGCGACGGGGGCAGTTTGGGGATAGAGGAAAAGTCGGCGCGTTGTTGTGTGGGAGGAATGCGATAGTGTGGTTCGTTTACATTCTGTTCGCTAATTTTGGTACAGGCTTGGGTTATTTTGAGTATTTTATTCGGAGGTTGTAGAAAAATGGGAGATTAATGAGCGTTGATTAATGACTAATGAGCGCTGGGTTAATCAACGGTTTATCTGCTGTACGTGGGTTGTGAAATTGTGAGAAAGACAAGTTTTGAAACTTATTTAAATTTAAGGAGAAAATCTGAAAAGATTTTTTCATATTCTTGATTGCGACAGGAAATGCATGTAATGTAGCGACGATAAAAACGAAGTTAAGGCTGATTCAACAACATGAAAAGCATGTCTGTATTTACTGGTCTTACCGTATCTGGCTCATTCTACTTAACGTTAATGCTTAATGCGTTATCCGAATTACTACTGCTACTCAATTTAAAGAGATAAGACAATTTTTTCGTTTGTACTTGTTTTTCTATTTTTGGGGGTAATGGTACAAATTTATTATTATTATTAAGTTATTAATAAATTAGAAAAATTAGTTTATATACTGGTATAAAATACTAGAAAGTTCGCAAATGAATTGCTGAAACTTCCGTATTGTATTCATTATCGAGTAAACAGTAACAAACAGAATCATAACTTTTCAGCCGCTTGTATACCTCTCTGGTTTCTATTATACTTTCATGGGCACGTATAGTTCCGTATATGTATTCACTTGCTTTCAATGTGAATTCTAAAGCAACTTACATTTTCTAAATTTAAAACGCTTTTGTCATTTTCTTTGAGAATATTTAATAAATTTTTCAACTTGAATTAAACATGTTTTATAGTAATATGATTAAAGTTAATGAAAAAAATTATAATAATAAGTTTTAAATTTTTTTTAAATTGATAACCCCTACTAATGTCATTTTAACAAAATTGGATAAGTAACTGAAATTATAATTTATAGTTTTATAAAAATATAAACGTTCATTAAGCTTCTTAGTGATTAAATTAAATACTTAATATTACTATAGTCATAATTTCATACATAAAATTAGATTTTATTAATTCGATTAAAAATTTCACTTTATACTTAAATTTAACGACACAATTCGACAAAACTAGCTACTGAGGGTAAATCGAAACTCAAAAAGTCAATCACCCACAACCCAGAACAATTTAATCAAACCCTCTCAAAACAACAAAGCCCAACATAATCTCCCCTAAAAAAAAACCTAAATAACCCTCTCCCCTTAGTAAAAGTCTCAGCTCGATTGCATCTCCTACCTCTCACACACGCAACTACACACATCCAGCTCACTAGCATCGCGATCTCTAAACTCCCTTTCAAGGCATTACGAGCCGCGTCGGCAAGTGACTCGATCGATCGATCGATCGGCTCTCTCCCTCTCTTTCCCTCTCGCGCGAAGACACGCGTGTTTTCTTACGCGATCGCGGCTTTCTTGCCGCGGCGTGCTGCAATTAGCGCGGCCCTGGCAGCGCCGAGTTCTCCATAAATCATTGAAATTCAATCGCGCTGATTGGCCGGAGGAGGAAGCCGCGCTCGGGCATACACGAGCTTCCTGCTCCTTCCAGCCGGCTGTATTGCCGATCAATTTGCGGACTCGGGGCTTTTATGGGCAATGCGCGCGCGAGCGCGATTTTTCCGAGGACCGAGGGAAAGGCTGCTATGCTCGTAAGTGCGATGCTTCTTGGCTTTGACACTGCGCGCTCGGAGATATGTTCGTCACGCGATCCGCCGCCAGGGGATTATACTTCTTTTTCTGAGAGATTTTGAGAAGTGGATGCTGCTGGGGAAATGTGGTGAGGTCGGAGGTTTTTCAGGCTTCGGAGTAGCGGTGATGAGGAGGTTAAACTGTTATTGTGAAATTATTAGGATGTTCGGGAAGATTTCAGGTGGTTCGTTTCACTGAAATATTAATAAAAGTTAGAGCAAAGCTAAAAATATTATAAAATATTTATTTGGAAACATTATTTTAATCTACTGACGCTGACTGCAGGCAATATGCTCCGTAATGAAAAATTAAATTTTTCAACACTTTTTTATGTAGATTTAATTTTCAAAAAGTGAATAAGCGGTTTTTGTGATAGAAAAAAGTGTCTAAATTGTCATTTTCATGGTTTTATCATAATATTTTTTTAAATATTCTATTAAAAACAAAACAATTTTACGACTGAAATAAGCTGGGATAGAGTTAAAAGAATAATCGCATTAAAAACAGAAATAAGCAAAAAAACAAAAAAATTGGTCTTGTATAATTAAAGAATTAATTTACGTAACCCATATTGAAACAAATTCATATTACAAACAAATCGCTTCTCATGCACACGTCTTAATTCGCCCATAAAACAAGTAAATTCACTTCACATCCTCACCAAAGAACAATTAACTTCCAAAAAGGCCGGCTTACTTAATAAATTTTTCACCGCAAAGTCGCAAACAACTTTAATTGCAGCACGCCCAATTTGCCCTCGCCGTAACGCGCGACTATATTTAATCAAGCGCAGAATTACTCATTAAACATCTGCGCGCGCGCGCGAACTTTCGAAAATACCGAGCTTCCACAAAAGTTCCTCGTAACTTCCATATACACCCTTCCCCGGCAGAAAGAAAACTTCCCACAGCACTACCTCTCGCGCTCCTCAAAAGCGCTAAAAGTTAATTATAATTAGCCGAAAAGTGTAGCGGCGTCGACGCGGCGCATCATCGCAGCTGATAGACGTGCATAGCCCCGAGCTTTTCGCTGCAGCTAAATGTATAGGCCTGCGCGTCAGCCAGGCGTCATTCGGCTCGGCTTCCACTAATTATTACGGGCCGATATCGATCGGCTCATTATCGTGTCTTCGGCGCGCGCGTGCGGCCGGCTCTTTTGTCGAGCGGATGGGTTTATTAGAAGGCTGGAGTGACTCGCGCTCTTGTGTTTCGCGTCGGCGGATATAGTTGGCAGGACCGTGACGGCTGGGAGCGAGCTGGCTTTTCGAGCCGTTCTGCCGCGGAGAGGCGTAGTCGTGACTTTGGAGAGACGGGGGAAAGTGATGGGTTATTTTGGATCTTTGACTTTTTGATGGCTCGGAGGTTGCTTTGATGCGGGAACGGTGGCATAATCAGTTTGATGTTTTGTAACTTGCTTCGTGGAGTTTTATTGTTTATGTAAGCTGAATTTCGACACCTTTTAAAGTATTGAATTAATCATTTAAAAAACTGGAATTACAATAAAATAATAAAGGTTTATTTAATAAATTTTTATAATAATGCGTAAGTATTTCATTTTTACTAATTGCCATCAATCGCAATATGCGGCAGCCCCTTAAAAATATTAAAAATAGCAATTAACAAATTACATGCAAATGAAAAAGCTTACATATGCATAAAGTTGATTTTAGCCGGATAAAAAAAAAGAAGGAGCGTACGAGTTATAGCAAAACTCATTAATTATGATTGCTCATTATATGGATTGAACTGCAAACACGCGTCAGAACGGAAAAAGAATATCGCGCTCAGTCAGCTTGACGCTTAAGGCTCGGCGCATGTGTGTGGATCCAAAGTTTGATTGACACGAACTTCACGAGGCTGACAAGCGCGGATAATTGTATTAACATAGCGGCGTACGTGTACGAAACATCAGGCCAGCTTCCCTCGAGGAAATTGTGTTTACGACGTACGTGGCGCGCAGACACCTCGCGCAAGCGAGCTGTATTTTCACGTGAACGCTATTAAAGGGGTCTAAAAATTTTAGTGCCGCGGTAAGGGGCCGCGAGCGTTTAATCTAAAATTAGCCTCTAATGAATTCGGCAAGTATGTATTTTGATTCGCCTGGTAACGGATTACACCTGGAATTACAAATTGCGAAATCGCAAATAAACGTATATAAAGTATGAAATTGCGAGAACGGCTCGCGCGTTATTTAAAAATTGAAAGAAACTGTAAAATTTTATTGTAGCACATATTAATTAATCCAGCGGCCAATATAAAAGCCAGCTCCGCAAAAACTTAAATTAAACGCGGCGCTACGGTATATTCCAGAAGCGCAAACACGTACGCGCGCAAACACGGGCGAAACTTTCAATTTGCATTAGCAACTTCTTTAAACACGAAAGCGCCATTTTGAAATGGCCTGGGCATTATAGCCCGGCGAGCGCGATTACTTCTGCCTCTACGCGCGCGTATATACACAAAATTAAGCGCAAATATGCGCGAGCGCCGAAGGAATTAAAACAAGACTAGAAATGAAAAGATCTCATTCTAATTAAAGTTGTAAACACTTTCGTTATATGCAGCGCGAGGGAAAAAATAAAGCCGCAGCAGCATCTGGCTAATTAGTGCGGGGATCCAGCTCTTCTCGATGTAGAGGGGCAAAATAAATGGAAAGATGCGGAAAATAAAAAGGAAAGGTGGAAAAAAGGATAGGAACGAGACGTTAAACGTACGGAGGCTCGCGTGGTTCCGCATTTTCAAAGGGATTTGGCCGCTTTCTTTTTCCAGCGAATCTCAGTTTCGGCTCTTTCACGCGCTCAGGTGGTCAGAGTCGGTGAATGATGAACGGCGGGTAGCTTTTGCGGTATGACTCTAGTGTTGCAATTTTTTCGGCGCGCTTGAAAGAAAGAAGCCGCCGCGCGGCTGCAGGATTTGACCTAATTGGGTAAAAGGGCCTCGTTTAATATTGATGTATTGCCTTAATTATGGATTCGCCTCGTGAAATATATTCATGAGCTAAGATAACCGTTACGTCACGTTGTCCGAACCTCTAATTTCGCTTCGCTATTTATGCTTGACTTCGCTTCTCTTCTTTGCGGATGAAGTTTCAAGTTTGGCATTTTTCTTTCTATAATCACGATTAGAAACAGGTTTGTAAACTGTTGGCATTTTTGAGCTGCCGAACTTTTATTTGTTGAATTCACATGCAAATGTAACTGTAAAACGTTTTACTTCATAAATAATATGGCATTTTTAACAGACAGGCGTTTAACTCAGTGTCATACTAATTTTAAGTGCGAAGACTACAAATGATTAATCGATTAAAAATCGTGAATAATGCTATTCTCTTATCCGACAAAATTTACAAAAATCACCAGAAATTAACGTTCGCGATAACACCTATCCGAAAGCAGCTAATAATTACCATTAAAGACTAATACCATAGCCAAGCCCGTCGGCGAAAAAAGGCGCGATTAGCGACAGAGTAGACTCCTAAATAACAATCGCTCCGCTTAATAAGATATTAGTCCCGGGCTAAGTGCTACTTAACGTGTACCCTCGGCCTCGTAGCGACGCATAAAAGTTTCACGACTACGCTCAGCTCGCTCGCCAAGTATAAAGAAGAAACTAAGGACTGCGAGGCCCTAAAACAGTCTTAATTTGAAATAAAATCCGATGATTTATAAATCCGATGTTCGCGCGATGTTTATGGTCCCCTTCGCGCACAATCGCTAACGACTGCGCGGCCCGTTCTCTCCTCCGCTGATATACGTCATTAAAGTCAATCGTAAGCTCCGGCGCGGGATATATACCCGATTATGTGCCTCGACGCGCGCGCGAGACGCCTGTATAACTGTATAAGGGTGAAGAATACAATCGTACAATCATCGCGAGGCATCGCACAATGTGACGATAATGCCGACGGGATTGATATTAATTTTGGTATGCGAGACGCGGGGAATGTGAGAGTGGCACACAAATGAAGTAACTGTAATGGGACGATAATTTTCGACTTTTTAAGCTAAAAGTAATTGCTTGTGGGTTGGGATGAGAAATTTAGCGATTTAAATAGCTTTGGGAAGTTGAGGTTTAATTAATGATGCTTTATTGATAGGGAATTACAAAAATGCATATCTGAACATCCAGGCTGATTGCAAAATGGCTTATTATGCCAGTATTAATACATATTACTTAGAACAAATACTACAGCTCTGTCAGTATTTGCACTTCATGAAAATCGCTTTTCATTTGTCTAACCCATATTGTCTCGTCCCTGCGCTTTTGTAACATTTATATACAGAGATAGCAAACTAACTATATTTTAAGATTAAAATTTTTTTCTATTAAATTATGTTTATAAACATAGGATTTTGAACAGTAGATAATTTGTTATAAGTTTTTCAAATATTTAAATGGAAAAATTTGATATCGCTTTAATTTCCACATTACAGTAAACCATCCAATTTTTCAATTTCCCCTAATAAATCAACAAATTAAGTTTACGGTACCCCGCGATTAACCACTCGAAAGCATCTACCGCCCAACCCTCTTATCTCTGAAACCCCCTTAAAAAAAGCCCTCAGAGAAGAAGCCGCAAGCCGAGCAGCACCTAGCTCCGCTTGTCTATCCGCGATCGATTCTAATTTCCCGATTCAATTAAGAAATTACGTGAGCTCGCAGCGTAATCACCGCGCGGGCGCGTGGCTCTAGTTGTTTGACTTTCTTGCTCCTCTCTCTCGTCGTGCGCGCAAAGTCAATCTCCGCCGCCGGCCGAAAGTCCCGTTCCGCACGACAATCGGCCAGTTATAATCCCCCGCGACTTCCGTTATATGTGGGATGGATCCCCCCGCAGTGGCCCGCAGCTATCTCGCCGGGCCTTAACGAAGCGCCTAATCGCCCGTGACAAAGTCACGTTTTCCAAGGTCGAGCTATAGCTGGCCGGGGATCTTTGGCGCTGCTCTCGGCCGCCGCGAAACGGGATGTATCGACGGAAGATCTCGGGCTCTCTGGGCTATGGGGCAATATCGCGCAGGGCTGGATAATGGCGCGACCGCATTACTAGCGCACGATGCGCCAATTAGCGTCAGCTCGTGCAAGCGGGACTCGCCGATGAAGTTATGCTTCTCTCCCTGTGTAAGCTCGGCGTCGATGCTGGCTGAGGGATCGCTCCGAGTTTGAGGATCCGCTAGGAAGTTTGCCCGTGCGCGCTAGTCGAGCTGGATGTGCATGCTGGGGAGGTAACTGTTTTGATATGGCTGAGTGTGGCTGAGGGACAGGCTGGGCTCGTTATCTTGAGGCGAGTGACTGGATGCGAGGAACTTTTTGGAAGAATATTTTGTATGGGGTATTTTTTGATGCTTTTAAAGTTGATTTACAAGTATTTATTTTGCGCCTGACGTTCAGAATGTAAATTATAAAATTTAAGTAAATAGTTGAACTTGCTAGTTGCGTCAATTAAAGTTGTTTACCTGTAAATTTCTACGTAACACAAACATTTAGTAATAATTTAATTTTGCATATGATTGAATTTCATAACATTTACTATTTTAGTTAAAATACAATGCATCATTTCAATTTTGTTAATTGATTCACGAATTTATTATTTTAAATAGAAAATATTTTATTTAATTTATTTTTATATACTTTCAATACACAAACGTATATTCAAATTTCAAAAAGCATTTTTTGAATTTTAATTTGAGAATATATTTAAAACTATTTTAGCAATATATTTTTTTACTTTTTCCTATTCTGAAAAATCAATGTTTAATTCAATAACCAATATTCATATTTTATACAACACACCTATATTCAGCAACAAAAGTACCCGACTCAAAACAATTTCTCGCATCTCAAATCGCCCTTCAAAATTCAATTTGAAAACCAAAACTCCCCGCTTCTCAACAAGCGCAATTTACCTCCCGAAAATAAACGCTCTCGAATCGATGAAATATACATTTCCAGTAGCTTTCCCCCACCTCCTCTCGCTCTTTCTCTCGAGTCCATCATTCAAAGCCGGCTCTCGCGCGCATGAAAAAAATCTATTTTCCCCGGCGCGCGCAGCGGCTTTGCCTCGACGACAGAATAAATTTCGCAACAGGAATATACAGGAGGCGGCGGCGGCGGCGGCGGCTCTCCCCGCGCGCTAAACGGCCCACGACTAACGTGGGACTTTTCGCACCGGCCGAACCACTTACCGGGGTCTGGTTCGGGTTATATTTAAGACCGGTAGTCGCTTGTTTATATGCGCGAGAGGCTCACGCTTAAGCGCGCGCAGAAGCGAAGCCTCGACTGCTGCGCATGCACTTACACCATTGCACGCGCGCTCTCCAGGCTCTCTCTCTCTTGCCGGGGCTCTAGCATGACGAGGCTGCTTTAAAGCTGGCCTTACGATTATCGCTGCGCGCCAATCTTAATCTCGCTATTGGCCTTTCTTTCTTCGCTCTTTTTTTTACTTTGTTTTCGTCTTTGCCGGGCTCCTGTATTTTAATTCCACGCTGGAGTGCATGTTGTTGGCGAGCTATTGTTATTTTACGCTTTAATGTTGTAAATGAAAATTGAAAAATGATTTTTAACAATGTGAAATGGGTGTAAATGTGTATTCACTTAAAAATTTATGTACATAGATATTTTGTATTTACGATTAATTCATAATAAAATATTCTTATAAGATGTCTTTTGTAATTATTAATATTTATTTATTACGGTTTAGGCTTATAACTGTATTGAAACAATTTCATTCGTCAAAAATTAATAAAACACTTTATTTTTTAAAAAATATAAAACGAATGTTTTATTTTTGTAACTGTCTTACACCTGGCGTGACATGATCATAAGAAATTTCCAGTATTCAGTATAAAAAACACAAGCTCTCTCATTGCTTCTTCTTAAAGGGTAACAGCGCCTTAAAGCGCTCGGTTATTTTCCTATATATTTTGCGGCTGTCTACATCTGCCCCATCAACTTTCAGCTCCGCACGCGCACACCTCCATTATATATATAGAGCTGCGCGCGTAATGCGCACACCCGAGACTGTATACCCTCTTTTGCTCTACGTGTTCGGCGTATCGAAATACTTACGGCCCCGCGTGTGTAAACGCGCGAGCTAGCGAAAATCAGTATTCGCTAGTAAAAAGGCTCGTTGCAGAATCGACGCGTTAGCTAGGATGAGAGAGAGAGAGAGAGACTGGGTTTATGTAGGCGCACCTTTGTGAGCTCGGAGCGAGCCTATCTCACGCCCTTCCGCACCATGTTTTTTCACGCTCCTGTGTTTCCGAGGTATTTTACAAGTGCCACCTCATTATGGCAAGCGCGAGCCGAGAAGCTCACGGCGGTATAGCGGGTTGCAGCTAGCGCCTCTCGTGATTTTCAGGAGATTCATCAAAACGGCCTCGCCGGAGAACCAGACTTTTGCATATTTTTACACTTGTGTCGTGTATAATTTTATGTCGGCCGCTATTTAACATTGAATTTAGATTAATGGATTAAAATGTTTAACTTTTTTATGGTGGAGAGCTTTGTGGAAGAGAAAAATATGAGAGATGCAATTTATTTTTATGTGCTTGTAAATATCAGTGATGTAGGTGGAACTATGATAAACTAGAGTCATTAAAAAAATTGCTTTATTTTTTTGTCTATTAAATTTGAAATCATCAGATATTAAAAGTTTTATTTCTAAATAGATTCTGCTTTTATAAACATGTCTTCATCTTATTGTCTTTTTTAAATCTATAAATAATTAATACATTACCTTCACCTTCTAATGAAGATTTAAAAAAAGTATATATACACAAATATAATACTGTATTAAAATATGTTTAACAAAAAAGCTTTTCCTTTCATATTAATAAAAATACTATTTTTACACTGGATTCTCCCGCATCACATCATTATCTGTCGGAAATACCTGATTAATTTAAATATTCATTACATTTTCATTACGCATTCTTTTCTTGCATTTGCACATTTCTATTATGCAGCCATAAATTATTTTTAAAATTCAATAACGAAGAGAAGCATTTTTCCAATAATTTAAAAATTTGCAATTTCAAAACTTTGCTCTCGTTGTGAATAACCCAATTTTCTAAAACCATTGCCTCTTAAAAAAGTACGAAAATTAATTATAAGTTTTAGGGAGCCCAAGGGGAAACCAATTACGTGAACTTGAAGATTCATTAATGCAAATGGCCGCAGTTATAATATTGTGAGATCGTTAATTGTGACGATTCAGAAGTTTAATTCTCCTGCCAAAGAAGCCCCAAACGAAACGAGTCTTCAAAATCCTTATTTAGTCGTCATTGACGGGAAAAAAATGAAAAATAAGGAAGGAGCGAATCGCCGGTGGCAACCAGGATTACTTCGACTTGTTCATTTAGAATTTTCAGCTAGAGTGTGGGAGAGAGGGAGACAGAAAAAAGAATCCACGACGAAACTCCGGCCGTCTTCTTCTCAAAAATGCGCCGGCGTCCCCCGGGACTTGATTGCGCGCATATCGCTAATTGTAATTTGACGTTTAGCTCTCCTCGGCGGCGCTCGTTCTGCCTCGTCCTCCCGACTATTCTATCCTTCTTTATCGTCGCTCCTCCGCCTTCTTTCCCCTCGTTTTGCAGAGGCCAGAGTCTCCCCCTTCGTGCCAAAGACCTCGTGAAATTAACGAACTTAAGCTCGATTTTATATATACGGGAGTATCAAGGCGGAGGATCAAACGGCCAGCGGCGGCGAGTCTCTGTGTTTTCACCACTGAATGATTAGCGGCGTATAAAACTGTGCCTAGTATAAAGTTATGAAAAAAATGCTGTACAAAGTCAAGTCAATGAGCACATTACTTTAATTAGCTGAAGCGAAATAAAGGAGGTTATAAACTTTAATTTTGAAAGCGTTAGTTTTAATTTTTTATGTTTCGTATAGGAACTCTTTTTAATTCAAAGTGCATTGCTAGAGTTACATTATTTACAAATTAAACTTGTATACATCTTAAAGTTTGAATATCTTAAGTATAACATAAAAAGTTATCAGTATATTTATAAACTTAGAAATGCAGTGTAATATAAGTAACTTGAACCACTCATATCCGCTTCAATGTAATTTTTTCACCTCTAGTGCATCCAGATTAAAACCTAAACGACCAATAAATATTCCTAAGCGTACCACGTGTTTTGATAAAGAGACCGTAAATTAGCATTATAATTACATTTTTATTACCCATATACGTGGTTAAGTTTAGGATAAAATATTTCATCTACTTTTTTATTCATATATCTGTTGCTTTAAGTAAATTAAGATTTAAAAAAAAAACCATTAATCTAAATTTAGAACTTTGTACGTAAGTATAAGTACCTTAACCTGATGATACAAAATTTATTTTTAAGAAAACAAAAATTATAATGTATAAATTAATGAACACATACGACCAGATCTATTTGTTGTTAACAGGATCAGTATATTTTCTAAACTTATTTATAGTTTAATTTTATAAATTAAAAGGCGTTACTTATAAAATTTTATAAAATTTAGTGAAAGCTCAAAACTTTATATTTATTTAAGTCGATACTATACATTTTTTATAACTCAATTGTTCCATTAGGAGCCATTGTGGTAACAGCATTTTTATCTTTACAGACATGAGGTTTAAGGTGTTCCTATTAAAATAAAAATTATTACTATTATATTCTTAATGAACTCAATAATTTTTATAATAAATAGATACTATATATACTCACCTCGCATCTTTTTTGGTATTTCTCAGATTGTTTTATAAGTGACGGTGAATTTTCAATCATCTTAGAGCAATAATCTTCATATGTATTACAGTTAATGTTTTTCTATATTAAATATTTTATAAATATAAATTATTTATATTTTTTGTTCGTAAATAACCTATACTTTTAAATTTGTAGATTAAAACTAACCTCTATCAATAAACGCCTCAACCTTGAAACAGCTACCACCTGACAACAAAAGAATACTATTGTTACAATTAAATTAACGAAAATGTCATATTTCTTTATTTATTAATAAATGGACAAACCGCATGAGATGCTGCTTTAAATCGATTTAATATTGGATTCTAAAAAAAAGTTTGTTCAGTTTATTAATTATAGATTATTTGTTTAACAAATTTAGTTGATATAGGTATATTTTGTCATAATTCTATTTGCCTTTAAAATTTTTGCATTACAACATATTTCAAATTATTTTTGACGTAGCAGTTTGAAGTTACAAAAGATATACTTACTTTGGCTGCAGAGGATAGGAAAAAAATGCAATAAAAGAAAAAAAGTACTATTACAATACGACGAGCCATGATTACAAAAATCTTTTCAAAAAATTCAAGTTTAATAACATTATTGATTGATATGTTGCGTTTACGGAATCAGAAAGAAAATAAAAATTACAGTTTCCTAGAAACTTTTTACGATTTACGTGACCATGGCAGGCATTAACGATCGACACGAATGCTTCAAACGCACGTTAAAACGAACAATTAATGTTGAAATTGATACACGTTCGATTTCTTGGCAATTTAATTATAATGATATTTAGAAAATTGTTTCAAAAATACAAAGATTTGAAAGTTTTAATTTTAACTCTTTGTTCAGTTTTGGATCAAAGTACACAAATTCGTGATTCAGTTGTGTAAAAAATAAATTTGAATGATATAATTTTATGTACATTTTTCAAATTCACAAAAAAGTTGACTTTGAAAAACTCGTGTTGTGAGTCAGTCAGTAAGTGATATTCAACACATTTTGCGAATTTCTTAAATACAGTTTACACCCACTATCCTAAAAAATATTTATTGCTTGGGCGATAAACACGTTCTAGTGCAAGAAGAATATCTTTGCATCTTTCGAATTGTAGTATTTTACTAAACTATTTTTTTAAGTATTTTACTAAAGTAGTATTTTACTAATATTCACGTAATTCTATAACTTTTTTAAATAACATTTTTCCTGTTCACCAGAATTTTCTATCGACTGTTTTCCTTCACGTTACATAACAGACGCAATCGAAAATCGAAGCTCTCTACAAAACACGGCTATCATTTTTCTTCAATTTCTCTCCGCCCATCCGCACCATACTCGCCGCCGTCACTTTCACTCTTCCTCCCTCGACTCTCCATCTTCATCTTCTCCCTTCGCCCACATTCGCTGCAATCTACCATCCCCTTCAAACTTTCTTATTTCCACTTCCCCCTTTGTCTCTGATTGCCCGAAGGCTCAGCCTCAATCCTTTTAACGCAGGCAGCATCGCGTGCTGCCCGGAGGTATCCAGAGAGCCTCGTGAATTCCGATTGCTCTTCGCACCTGCGCGCGACATTGCAGCGGGAGGAACCGGCGCTGCAGCTGTCGAAAGTGCGCGCGTTTATGGCCGCAGTGTCCGATTGCAGATAAAGTTTCCAGCGCGCGCAAGGAAAGGCATTTTGGCCGGGGAGACACAGGCAGCGCGTGTCATTAAAATAATTGACCGACTGTCGACGCCGCTACTGTTCTGTCTTTTTATACTCTGTCGCCTGGGCTTTTTTTCGGACCTGAGGACGCGTGCCGCGACAGCGTGAAATTTCGCTTGTTCGCAAATTACGCTGTTTTCACTTTTTTGTTCGATGCGTTTTTTGGGGGGATTGTGTAATGAGCTTTTAATAAGGAGTGAAGGTAAGGCGCGAGGTTGTTCTTTATACTCAGTTTAACGAGACAAACGATTTTTATTTTGTCGTGTTTAGCATTTAAATTAAACTATTGAGAATTCGAGTTTATGTTAAGTGTTAATTTATTTTATATCATGATATAAATTATTTTATAAGTGTTACTACCTGTTATGTATACACTTGCGTGTTTTAGAAAGTGAAATTTTCTCTAAATAAGCTTCTTTAAACAACCCCGGACAAAAAGTAAGCTAATACTCATGCATGCGCCCATGCACGATTCCAGAATAGCCTCTATAAGAGAAAATGAGGCCCGCTTTTGAACTGCAGTGTACGAAACACCGTGAAAGTCTTCGTGCGTGCGCACGTCTAAATAACGCTGAAATAATGTAAAACGTGACATTAAAAATGCGCGCGCGCACATCCGGCTTCTCGGCAAAATTGGAGATTTGCTAAACTTTCACCACTCGCAGCGCATCCGATCATCGGCGGGCAATTTTCCAGGCACGTGCACACCGCGCCCGGCGATTTCGAGAGGAGCTCGCTCTCGGCCAACCCACACACTCGCCATCATCTCTCTCTCTTTCTCCTTAATCGGCTCAGCAAGGCACGAGCTCTCCGTATGTAGAAGGTCGTGGAGAGTTTATATACTCAAGGTGCATTTAGATACTGAGTACCGATATGAGAATTATGGTTGCCGCTGAGAAATACGGTTCCTGAAGAAATTTTAGTGAGATAGGAAGGATGTTCTGGCTGCCAGGTTTTTTTAAAGATTTATTTATATTTTTCTTTGGGTTTGAATAAATTGTTTTTTGGAATTTATGCGTTTATGTTGAATGTAGTGGACCATAGTTTCGTAAATCAAATTTGAGATAACTTCTGATCAATTCTTAAAAGAAATTAGTGGCAAATACAGAAATTTTTAAATTATAATTTTTCAATCAATAAATACAATAATTACTTTATTATCTACATGTACTCCTATTTCTTGCTAGATAATCAGATTATGTTTTAAGCAGCCTTAGAAGTTTCTCTTATCATTTCTTTATAGAGGAACTAGAACAAACACAACACGCAAAATTAACAAACGATTAGCTTCCCCATAATAAAGCATCTAATACGCAATCGCCCGTTCGTTCACTCAATCGTGTCCCACAGTCTTCTACCATAAACGCGCAGAGGCCGTAGGCGTGTTGAGACAGATATAGGGACAAACTTCGCGTCAAAGAAACAAAGTCACGCTCTCGCGTATATGCGCACATGCCTTCACGTCTGGAGTTGCTGCCGAGCAATGCCGGTCTTTCATGCCTTTTTCCACTCTTTTCTCAGATAGTCGACGAGCGGCCGCTGCTGCTTCCAGTTGTGGCTGTGTAAGTACATGAGTAACCCATAATGAGCCCACCTATAGTTGTACGGCAGCGGTTGACAATTCGTTAAACCGTCCGAAGAGTCTGATTGCTTCTTTGATCGGTCGTTGTCAAAGTCGTTTTCACGTACGGCGCTTAAAAGTGTAGTCCGGTTTCTTTGTAAATGTAGGTATCTGCTTAATTGAACTACGGAGTTGTCTATTAAATGTTCTACTGCAACGCAAATTATATAAAAAAGAAAACTAGTTAGGAGTTCCTATTCATCAAAATCAATTATGATAATAATTGAACATAGGAAACTGATAGATATAAAAAGTTGTTACTAATTATGAAATATATTTAAAAGTTCCATATTATGATCCAAGAATAGAATTAGTTATTACGTTAAAGAGACAGCTGACAAAGAGCTAGTTAACAAATTAATAAATTCACAAGCTAATCCGTATACTCCTCCACTCCATTCTCAAAAACACCCAGCAACTACCACATAATCCTACATTCATCACAATGACTTCTTTACCGCAACATTAGTGGAAGTAGATCAGCGCGATTTTTCCGTGCCATTTAACAGTAACGCAAACGTGCTTCATTGAGAATAGGACCAGGCGCTCCCGCGCCTCTGAATAGCCCAACGCGCTTGAACTTCCCTGTTATAAATCAAGCGCGATATTCAAAAGAAGGCCTATATCCACTTATCGGTACGCGATACTCGCTGGTGTATTTGTAAGCAGCCGAGTGTGTACGTCTGCTCGTGCATACAGTGGCGCGTAGGAGGGCCACGTTTATATTTATGCAAATGGGGGAGAGTCTAGCGTGCGCGCGCCGTAAACCGATTGCTTATACGTATGCGCGATGCACGCAGAAGAACGACTAATAATTCTGAGTTACTGCTAATGCGAGCAGCACGGACTTTGAATTCGATATGGGGATATGCGGTGGCAGTGCCGTGCGAGGACTTGAAGGATGCCGTGTAGGCAGAGAGGATATCGGAAAGTGTCCACTCTGCGCCTGTCTGTCCAGCTGAAAAAAATGCCTAAAATGATTATTTGTATTTTTATTTAAATATATTTTCAATTTTAAAATATTGTAAGTTTCGATAAAGATCTTTAATAAAGCATGATTGTTTTCGGTATTGTAAAAAATTTTTCAAGCACGATACAAATTCTTAAATAAATTTTCTTTAATCAGCAGTTTATCAATTTATTTAATATTTTATAAATTATATGATTCCTACTAGAAGATATAAACAACTATATTTTCAAAATTATCTAGACATCAAGATTATGGTGTGGAAATTCAATAACGTTTCGCTGGAATTATATTTTTACCATTCATTTTAAATGTTTTGTTTTCTACTGTTTACGAACCCCTCTAAACTTTGTTTTATTTCGCTATATCTTTTGTCTACCTGTCTTTCAACCTTGCTGTTAGAATTCTTATTCTTAGCTCGTCCAACATTCTAATTTCACTTTTGTATTCACTTGTAGTGCATAAAGCTACTAGGGTTTTCATCACCCGATGTTCGTGTCGCCAATGTTCTGCAGTTTATAGGCTATAAATAATGCTAATTAGAGTTGAATCATTTGAGACTAAAGTATATAAAATCTATAAATAAAATTAAGCGGCACTCTCAGTTAATAATTTGTTCTAGTGTAGGTATTTCGAAAACCAGATAAGTAATACAAAAATAGCTATTTGAATGGAAAATAAAAATAGTTATAAAATTTATACCTCGTTTGTATTAGATTTTCAAAATAAATTAAAACATATCAAAACTTAATTCTTTTTTAATCTTCATTTATTTTTTTAATCTGAATTTCTTTACAACTACCAACATTTTTAATCTTCACAAAATTTAAGTCTTCCATTTTTTTTTACAAATCAAGTTTTGGTATTTTTTGTACACAAGAAATTAAAAAAAAAATAAGAATAAATTAGAATGAGCTATCCTTGCTAAGAACTCACAGCGTGCGCAAGTCGACAAACACGAGACTCACTGGCGTAAAACCGCGCTTTTCGGATTGGCCGAAGAGCCGCGAGGCAAGCTGTCGGATTATGAAAATGCAGGGAAGAACGAGCAAAAGAGAACGCGAAAGAAAGACGAGTCTCCAGGTTCGGTGTGCGCCATCGGATGCCTAACTTGGCTCTTTATTATTGTAATACCACAAGTTACGGTCTTCTGCTTCTTTCATTCGTTTTCGGGCCTTTTTTCCTTATTACCCCTGCCTTTATCGTTCTATCTGTGGGCGCCTTTTTCTCCCGCGTTCCTTTAATTCCAATGCGAGCTGTAAATTATGTGAGTGAAAAATTATCAATAAGAAGATAATCGCGCGTTTAATTGATTCCTTTTGGCAAGAGTCGAATAAAGCGTAAATTATTGCTTGATGTACGCCTTGTGTGTTGACATACGATATAAGAGCAAGTAGAGAGAGGCAGCTATTCATTTCGTTTCGTTATTTTTTACCGACTCATTCATATAAATTCTATAAATAAGAGAAACTGCTTCATTGATAATAGTATAATGCGGCATTGGCATAAATTATCAGATTGTTTGCACACAAAAGTTTGCATTTTTATTTTATAGTACTTTTTACTTGCTTTTTTACCTATATATCAGTATTAAATTATAAAGAAAAATACACAAATATATCTTTTTATTAAGGAAACAATTGATACAGAGAAATTAATAAATCATGGTTTCACAAACTACATTTTCCGTAGTTTATTCTTTCATACAAGACAGATAATAAATAATGCTAAAAAATATACAAATCGTTTTTGATCAGTTGTATAAATTAGAAATGTAGCTTTATTACTTATTATGTTTGTGAAAGGTCGACATAAAATTAATCTCCTAATAGTGTAGTCATTGTACTTTTTTGTTCATATATTTAATTTCTTAATAATAAAAGATGTATAGTCTGATAGATCAAATAGTCAACAAAGTACGAAATCTAAATATAGTTTACTTTAATACGCTTGATTTTTCAATTTTTATATTTATAATATTAATATTATATTAATTATCTAATTATAACTTTTCTTTATGTTTCAGGTGAGTTTGAAAATGAAATACTTTCTGAAATCTTAGTCACGTAAGTTTAAGAAAGAACAAATATTAAATTTAACAAATATCTTGTAAATAATTTTGAACAAGTTCTAATTACAGTGTATGTTGTAATATCTAACATTTAACCATCATTCTAATTCGTTGTTATAAATAACGACAACCATATTTTCCACTGCAATTAAGCAATTTACTTTTATTGGCACAATCAAGTTGTACTTCGTTTAAAAGCAATTGTATACATTTTTGCGGTATCATCGTTTAGTAAAATATAGGTAGTACCTATCGACATTGAGCCTGGAATAAAGCGTTTAGTCGCGCTACTAAAAGAAATAAGGCATTCGCACGCAGCACATGCCCACCTACTAAAATCCTCCGCTTTGGCTTACTACGACTCTGGAACCTAAGAACAAACGTCCTGCCCGTTCGCTCGGCTCACCCGCATAATTGTTTCGTTGTTCCCTCTAACCGCAGCGTTACATTTGAATTTCCTCGCTCTCGCGTTAAACGTACACCCGCGTTGTAGGCATGAGTGTTATGGTTTGGAGTCATTAGGCCACTTTTTAGCTCTAAATGCGTTCGGCTTCCGTAAGTGTGATTAATTGTAGTTTGATGTCTTCGTAGTATTACCTAATGAGACTTTGTTTTAGAAATTGTACAAAAATTTTTTATACTTACAGTCGACTGTTTATAACAAATATTCTTAAAATACTTTTTTAATTATTTATTTTTTTATTTCATTCTTACTACGAAAGTTAATTCATAAAAGTATAATTTTAGAAAAAAGAAACAATTTCATTTCTATGTAGTGAAACTTTTTAAGTCAATTATCTTGAAATAATCTATAATCAAAGGTTTTTAGTGTAATGCTTACTTACATTAAACATATTTTAAGAGCACTTTATTATTATAATAATAATACTATGTTTGAAGTTAATTTTTGAGTGATGTTTCATTTTGAAAGCTGCACAGATGGCTGCGCTGATTTCAAAAATGCCTTTAAACTGCTCTTTCAACGAGCAAAAAAATACTCTTTTTTAACTTCAAAACTTTAAGTGCGTGGACAAACACAGAAACGCCGCAAAAAGCAGGACCAAAGAGTCAAAAAAAAGAGAGAAAATGAACAGCAGCTTTGGAAATTGCTGCTGCAGCAGTAATAATGAGGTTATTTGAGAAAAGGAGTTGCAAACGAAAGAGGTTCGTATATATCGTAACACGTAAAAGCATTCTTACTTGTCATTCTTTTTCTCTAACAAAGTAGATTATGCAAATGGTCGGTGAAAGAAAGCAGTTCTTAAAAGAAAATCTGTGAACGAATGACAATATTTTTATAATATCTTCTTTTTATATAAGAAGAGCTTTATTAACACGTTAAATATAAATATTTCATTTGTTATTAAATAAAAATGAATATGATTGAAATTCTCCACTTTCCATAACAGTACCTGTAATAAGTCTCTCACCTTTTTTTGGCACAAGAAACAGTTTCCACTCCATTCAAGCACACGCAATCATCGGCAATCCTTCACGTCTAAATCACCAAAACCAATTAAAGAATCGCATTAAACCAGCAAAGCACCTCAGCAGCCTTTCTCACTCGGCTTTTTCCGTCCCGGCTACATATACCGGCAGGCAACAAGAGCGTCAAAGGCCAGACCATCCTATCCATCGGGCAGCTCTCCGGAACGCGGTCGACTAGACTAGAGGGATGTTCGCGCATCGCCAGCGTTAATTGCTTTCCGAGCGCCGGCCACGACGGCTCATTTCGCGGGATAATGCAATACATTCGCCCAGCTCATATCGTACGTCTCCATCCCGTGTCGAGCGCCGAGTGCAATATAATAGTGCAATATAAGTAGTCGCGCGAGCGCGGCTAGCCGCCGGAGCCGCGAAATTCAATGACAATAGGGCAGCGCTTTGATTGCGCAATATCCTTTCCACTCATTTTTTTCTCCCGCCTGGCTTCCCCTCCCTCCTGGGTGTGCGCGATTATATTGCGCTTTGCGCGCGGGCACTTGATATTACGAGTTTTTTTGCTGTCGGATCGGTTGTTAAGCGATTTATCAGACGATTTTGGTGCGGAGATTGATTGCTTTTTATCAGTCGGTGGTTGGTTTAATTTTATGAGAATTGTTATGGATCTATTATTTGAATAGATTAATGACTTTATTCATCCTATCTCGGATAGATCAATAGTAGAGTTTCTCAAAAACTTATTATAGATAAATATTAAATCCCATAAACACATACTTATACTTAAAAGATCACAAAGATGTTTGAAAATTTTTCAAAACAATCGATGTTTTCCTTTTTACAGGACTATTAACCAGAATAGCTTGATAAATTTGATAGCCTTCGCATAAACGAATTTTCACATGCTATTGAAAAAGTCACAATGTTTGAGTACATATTCTTGCACACACTGGGAAAAACCGACTTCATATTTCACATCAAAATCCTTCCATCTAATCCGTAAACCCACTTGTAAGGCAACAAACCAGACAGCTTAATACCTACATAAAAATCATATCTGCGCGTGCAAACAACCATAAAAAAAAGCTAGCCCATTGAATTTAAATTCAAACATTTTTCCAGCGCTCGCCCTCGCGCATCCTTAATTGCCTGTTTTTTGCACTTATCGTCCTCATCGGCGCCTCTAGCTTACACAAACAAGTATATACACACAGGACGCACGCCTGAACGCAAATTCCAACTTCGCGTGGTGCTAGTCGCAGCTCGGAGGGGTCGGAGACCATCGCGATAGCGACATTCGAAATTTGAATTTCATCGCGAGCCTGTCACCTCGCGCCCACTTCACGCTCAATTATCATATCTGTCTAATTAACGAACTATCAGCGCGTGCGCGGCGTATGCGTGCTCATTGTTGTCGTCGTTTTGCGTTAAGCTTCACGTGTCGTTTATACGAGGCGAGTAGAGGTGCAACAAAAGAGAGGCTATGCGATTTGTAGAGTGATATGGGTAAGTGATTACCATAACGCGAGGAGGAATACGGTTCGGCGCAAACTAGTGATGAGCTGTGTTCATAATTGGTTATTATTGCTATCGATTCGTTTGTTATATTATTTTTTAACACGCGAATAATCTTTTTTAAAAAAATAATCTTTTCGCAGTTAAAATTCAGTAAAAAACAGTTTAATTACATTTTTGTCGATCAATTGTTTTGTATTTGTTTCGTTTACGTATGCGACGCAACTGCCGAATTTTTGAAAGCTTTGACGCAGTAATTGGGAGCCGGCGCAGCTTTTACCAGGAACTAATAGCAGAGCCAATTACAGTGCGGGAAAAACACAAGTTAATGCGTGCAGTATCCGCGAAAGAGAACAACGTGGAAGCAGTTTGGAAATTCAATTAAAAGGTTTCGTTGGCGCGACGCTGTGGAGGGAGGTAAATGGATCAGTCTACTGGAGTATGTAGAGAGTTGTGTGAACAATAAATTAAATCTAGTGCTTTGGCGATTGTGAAAATTAATTTTGACTAAAGACCCGTTCAGTGACTTAATCTTAACGATATATTTTGATAATGTTGAATAAATATGTTTGTAAAAACATTATTTTACAATTACAGAAGCATAAAAAATAGCCATTATTTTTCTGTACAGCGATTCGATTTTTGTTAATTCCACTATTTATCTTCATAAAACTGTTAAATCAGAACCATAATAAAAAGTTTTATTAAATGTGGAAACATGAACAATCGAATATTGTCTATCAAATATTTACACAAAAATTGGATTAAAATGAAATCTATTTTGCGTTATCCAAAAACTATTTTAATATAAATAAATAAAACACTTAATGTTCCTTTCAATTTTATAAATATTATTATATTAATAACTCGATTTAAGAAAATTTAAACCTTTCAAGCAGAGTTTATAACAATAAACAAATTCCAAAGACCTCCAAAATAGCTATAAACAAAAAAAATGTAAAAAATAAAAATGTACACTTTTAATCCCAGAAATTCATAACATTAAATGTACATTTCCGCGCACAAAGGAAAACTCTTAACAAAAAAGCAGTCGCCAAGCAATATCAGCATTGGCAGAATAATATCTGCTTAATTCAACGGCATTTTTCGCTTACAGCGAATACCTCCTAACGCAACAGTGGCATTCTCGCTGCGCATATTGGCATGCCCAGCAAAAAATCTCCAGAGAACGTTCCGCTAGATAGTTCGGCTGTGATAGGGACGAGCTCTTTGCGAAAAAATAAACGCGGAATTGAGACGCGGCAGCGGGGGCTGCACATATTGATGTTTGCAATTAAATCGCCCAGACAATGGACAAATACAGAGAGTGAGGGCGCGCCGGCAATCCGATTTAATAAATATCCGCCAATAAATCCGACGGAGACGCGACCCCCCTCGTAGTCGAGAGGAGCCTGCTCTTCGTTCTGCTGTATTTATCTGTATATATTTGGATACCGGCTCGTTTATTTTGTTCTGGCTGCTTGCCTCGCTTTGGAAACTCTTTATGTGTGTGTATGATCACGCAACTTCGATAATATGTCAAACGTTTGCATTTCATTAACTTCTAATTTAGCCTAGTTTTGATGTTGGATTTCGAATGGTTGGTGGACTTTACTTTCTGTGCTTGAATTTTTTGGACAGAAATATTGTGAGAGAATATTTTTATTTTATAAAGGTGAAGTTTATGATATTTTTAGAGAATTTTGTTCACGTTTCTGAAAAGCCTTTGATGTCCAGATAATTCAATATAAACTTTCTCTCGAACCACGAATATAATACTATTATCCTTAAAAGTAATAACATTTATTGGATTTTTTTCAGAGCACATAAAAGTATCTTTTATATTTTTATCTATTCTTTGTTTCACGTAAATAAAATGAAAATCTATACATCAGAATAAAAACCAAAATACTTTATAAATCTTCAAAGTCCATCCGCGTTTATAAACATAAAAATCGCTTAAAGATTAAATATAGACAGCGCTGGCAAAAATAAGTATTCGATTAAAAAACCAATAAACATCGATTCCACCCATCCACAACAAAAACACAAACTCATAAACCACTCAAAAAATGGCCGAGAGCATCAGCAAAGAATCGCTCGCGCCGGCTGCGTCTCGCCCAATCCCCATATATACACTTATCGCATTGCTGAAATTTCACGCCGGCTAAAAGAGCGGCCGGTGAAAAAGGAGGCCGGCCGGAGGGAAAAAGGGCGGTCCTCTCTTCTCTCCGCAAGACCCTTACCCAGCTCAGGATAGGACGGGATCGCCGCCATAATCCAGGAGCCTCTTTCCCGGTATTAAACTACACGTCTCTTTCTCTCCCGGCTGAGAGGAAGCCCTGCGCGCAAGCGATACATATGTACAACGTACTTACACTCTCCCCTCGGCCCTTTTTTCTCGGAAACGCGCCTGGCGCGAGGTTTCGCGCCGCACGAGAGAGCCGGTCTTACGCGGCTCTCTGCAACGGGATTGATCATCTTTGACGGCCGTTTTCCTTCGGGAGACTCTCGGCTTAAACCTATAATTTGATCAGCGACGCGACGTGTACGTTTTTGCTGCTAAGATGTAATTGCGGCCCGGGGAGGGGTTTACTGATTTCTTGGTTTTGAGAGAGTTTGGCGGAGTATTATGAGGCGTGCGTTGTGTTTTGGTTAATTGAGATTTGTCGAGGGATCGGCTACCCTCGTTATGGAGCGTATGATTTTCGCTGAGTTGCTGGAATGGCTTGGAAATTGTTTGGAATTGCTGGATTGAGCGCGTAACTTGTGTATAAATTGTGTTTTCAAATATCTGGGTATTTAAATTGTTTTGTTTAATGTTAATTATGAAATACTTTTACTGCAAATGTGTAAATATAAAGAATTTTCCATTAAATATATACGGCATTAAATACCGGGACAGATATTACAAATAAACTCGTTCCAGTTTTACGATAAGATCTTTTATTCGATACAGTTTGTGCTCTAGGGAAACATTAAAGTAAATCAGTTTAATTCGAAGTAAAATAATAATCGTTTAAACATTTCACGCCCATAATGCACATTAAAAATCAAGTTAAAATTAAATACGAAATTACGGGAAAACAAATAACAATATTAAATCAGATTTAATTAAATTCCAAATATTGTACCGCAAACGTAACGAAAGTAAATTTCTAAAATTTATCGCACATTAAATACAACAAAAATCGATTTCCGATTAAATGCACCAACTTACTCACAAACCGCACATTCATAGCAATCCCAATCTCCTCAAATCACACACAGAAATAATCCGACGACTTGTTTGCACACTCCAGCATACCCAGCTATCATAATCCTCTCGAGTTTCGAAAAATTCCCGCAACGCGCCCAGCTAAGTGAGACAGCGACGAAAGCCCGTTTCCCATGGGACTGGAAAGACGCCGGACATTTATATCGTCCACTTCGGCTCCCAACGCAGCTAGATCGTTCCCGACGCGCAGCGGGCATTATTATTAATAAATACATCGGCCGGCTAATCCGCACATATCACATTATGTTAATCGCGCTCGCGCGCGCCATATGAATGACATTATTCTTGGCGTGCCGGCTACAACGTTTGTCTAGTCAAGCGCGCCTACTCTCACTCCCCCTCGCTTTTCGTGTACGGCTATTAGATATGTATGTAGACGAATTCGGCGTTGATGTGTATACACGCCGGGCACACGATTCTTATGCGATTATCGCTGCTTTTTCATCGCTCCCCGCCCTTTTTCCGGTTCCAGCCGATCGAGGAGTTAACGCCCGGAAAAGTCGGCTGCGTATACAGGGGCGGCAGCTGCCGCTCGCGATAAATCAATTTGTTTATCTGCGCGCTGAGAGACTCGTCGCTTTATGCGTTGTATTGCTTCTCTGGCGTGCGACATGCAATTAAAGCTTATGAATCTCATTTGAGTGAACTCGTATGCGGGGGCGGGGTTTGGATTAAATAATTTTCGTGTTGTAGAATTGAATTTGTTTGATTAAGGATGAATAATGAAACCGTTCTTTTAGTTTTGTAAAACGTATATTGTGTATGATTCACTTCTTCTCTTAGAATTTATGTTTATTGTAATAATTGTACTAAAAAACATTTCAGTTTGTCTTTATTATAAACAAGGCCAAAAAACACCGTAACATCAAGAACCATCATCGTTTTCCACCAAAATAAAAACGTATATTTGCATAAAAAGCAGTTCTTTACATCGCAATCCTCATTCAAGCAAAAATAATCCTCGTTTCGCCATAAGCCGTTAATCCCCGAGAAAATTGTTATCTTTCCCTCGGCCGCGAGAGTACAAGGATCAATGCAAACATTAACCTCCGAAATAGCCTGCCTTTATACACACAGCCACGCCGAGCGAAACAACTCAATCCAGCCTCTCTCTCAGCCTGCCCGAAAAAAGAATGCTTATACACATACATCCGAGCCGCTCTCCCCGATCCCTATGATTAAAAAGCCATCAGTGAAAAGTATCGATTTTCGCGTATAATCTGTGAAAAGGCCCGCTCGCGCGCCACGCGACTAATGTTGCAGGTGTAAACGGCACTCAGGTAGAATTACATAATGCAGGTATAGGATCGAGCTCGCGTTAACCCCGGCACTAGCGAAGCCGAGCCTGAATTATAGACGGCCGATATGCCGAACGACGATGTTCCCAAGAGTCCTCGTCTCTGTGTGCAAAAACGAGAACGCGGAGAGACTCTCGGGCTGTCGTGGGTGTATAAGCTCGAGATTTACAAGTATATATAATACGAATGCAGAATGAATTTAACGGCTGCGAGACGTATATGGGACGCCGGAAATGCGCTCGTATAGAGATTTGGTTTTCGTGTTTTTATTGGGAAGATCGCGAGAGTTTAGAGGAGATTCAGTATTGAGGTGTGGAATTTGAATGTGTAAAGAAGTTATTAAGTATAAAAAATCTATTGTTTGGATTATGTTTAAAATGAATAATGTTATGGGTAATAATAACAATAAATTAAGTTTTTACGCAATGAAAATTTTGAATTTTATATTTCCATAATTAAACCCAGAACTCTAAAAATGAATACATTAGCTAATAAGCATTCAACCACTCCACAGCAAAATACTTATGTCTCCTTACCTTGCACAGCCTCGCGTTAAACCAAGCGAACCGCACGCTGCGTATTCCGATGACGAATGATCTGGCGAATTAAATTGACGGCCGGCTCTATGATCGGGCTTATTTATTGCACTTTCTACGCGCCGGTGCGCCTCATCTACGGCTTTTACTTTCCAGCTGGAAAATTATGCGAGTTCGTGGCTTTTACAGTGCGATTATGTCGGCTAATTAGAGAGGATTTTTCTAACGGCCGCGACGTTTATGCAAGACTCGAGTTGTCACTTGTCGAGTGGTGCCGGAAAATATCGCTTTTTCGCGATATGATAGGCTTGTAGGGGAGAAGTCCATCGAAGTAGAAATTGTAAATTAATGCGAGAGTCAAATGGAAGTCCATTAGTTAATGAGATCTGTCGCGCAATCATAGCTTTGAAAAATCTTTGTAAAATGTAATAATTCCAAGTCAAAGCGTGTGTACTTTCTAATCATATTTTAAGATTAGGTTTGCAAATTTGCAGACGTAAATGATACATTAAAATTAGGAAAAATGTTTGTTAACTACAAAATTAATGACGGCATTAATTTTAATTTCTCCGCGAACTAGCTTTAAACTTAATTAAGCTGTTGATCCTTATATATTCCGAAAATTACGAAATTAATCCGACATCTTGAGCTTACGCATCATAAAAAACCCTACGATCTCCCTCTAAAAACTTCGAGTCAGCAAAAACTGTCCGCTAATTACAATTTTTTATAAAAATCCCATAGCAACCCATTCTACGTAATCCCCCATAAACTCCCCAGACCTCCAACTTACCCAAACACCTCCAAGTTTCCCCGGAAAATTCTCGCGTGCAGCTTTAATTGACTCTCGCCTCAAGCAGCAGCTGCATAGCCCAGAGCCTTGGGCTCGAAAAAGCAGCGCCGCCTGGTAGGTGGCGGCCTCTGGAAAGACTGACGGCAAGCTGCTGTCAGCGCTGCCGCATAGCGTATACAGCTCAGCTTATAGAAGCCAGGAAACTATGCGGCGCTCTTCCCTTTTCTCCTCTCCCGCACGCCAACACACACACATACTCTCGGGTAAAAATATACGCTGGAAGCCCGCAGCAGAGGCCGCCTTCATCTTGACTTACCGTTACCGCTTCGCCAAAGAGGAGAGAGATGATCGCGCGATAAGGCTGCTGCCCTTTTTTTCGGGGCCGCGCGCGCGCAGCTGAACACAATGATAATCTCGTCGCGCGCTGAGATTTCGTTGGAAAAATTGCGTTACGTGGATACACACGAGCTTGTGAGAGATGCTTATCAGTGGGGAGCTTTCCCTATTGAGCTTTGATATGATTTAACGAGATATATGTGCACTTTTGTGTTTGAGATGTGTGTATGGACATGGCCGATTCGTATCGAGTACAGCACGCGCGTTGGCTATCTGAGTGATTTAATGAATCCGTTGGCGAGATTGGAGATCTGATCGGGGAGTGTTATGATTAGTCGATGCTGATTATTAATATGGTGTTGCGGCGGTGTTTAGCGGGCAACAAAGTGTGATATTGCTGGGTTATTCTTGGCGAGGGATTGTTTAGAGGCTGGGAATGAGTTGTGTAAAGATTGTAATGAAGATACAGTCGTGAAAAATAAATTGCACTCTAAAATTGGAAATAAACAGAGGAATAATTATCTGGATAAAGCATTTAAAATCATCAAAATATTTCTGGCAAAATAAACACACGCTGTCTAAAGTAACTACGGTAAAACGTACGCCTAAACGAATCGCATTCAGACTTCAATCACTACTCCCATCACCTCCTTAAAAAAAACCTTCCCACAAATATCCAAACACCAGCGTTCCTCCATACCTCCAACTCCCCTTCAACAACTCTCTCATACCATATCACAGCGCGATCATCCATCAGCTGAATTTCCCGATTAAACGCAATTACGATGCTCACCGCGCGCTCGCGCAGCGGCTGATCACAGAAAAGAGAGACTCGTGTGTGACCTTTGCGCGAACTCCCGGCGCGCGCCGCTAATTTATCGCCGAAGAGCGGCCATCTGTCGTCGCGGGGAAAATATACGAGTCATTTACGGCCGTCATATTCGTGCGCGATATTCGCTATTAGCGCGCGCGCCGCTGGAAAAATGAGCGGGGGCTTATGGACAGAAGGCTGCGGTTTTATTGGACTAGTTCGCTCGCGCGCGAGCGCGCACGTGTTATCTTGTTATCTCGTATGTTTATGAGAACAAAACGTGTATTCGGGAATTCCTACTGTTGCGCGTATCGCGTAATAAATTTTGAAAAATACCGCGTCATAAACAAGCTCTTGTAGAGGTGTAAATCTATACGCTGGATTTATGGCCGCTGGAATAAAACCAACATCTGTTTCAATGGGTATTAACGAACCCACTTTTCGATGCCTGCCTATAGCTGGATATGCTAATTCTTTTTATTTCGTTTAAGTATTTATTGGCGCAGTTTCTTTTAATGAGCTGGCTGTATTTGCAGATGTACAGTTTCTAGGAGGCCCTCTCGACTTTTTCGGCTGTGCTAAATTTACTAGCGGTGACGAGGGAAAAGTTTTTTCGCGAAATTCCAAGTCTAGCAAGACTTAAAAATTTTGATTGCCATGTGTACAGTGCTCTATAAAACTTTCATTAACCCGCGCTCGACCTAAATTCTAACTTTGAAAACTGTTCCACATTTACTCGGGAGCGAGTTAAGTTACCCGTCACTCTGATCGTCACTTAAATAAGTCCGGATTTTTAAGAACTCCTAATTGGTAACTATTTAAGTTATACTATCTCTAAAGTGCGTTAACTTTTTTAACTGCACACCAATAAATATTCAATTAATACCAAACGTTTCACTTTATCCGATATTTACGAACACTACGAAGATTCTCAGACTAAATAACTTCTCAACAATCGCTCAAGCGACACACCCCTTAAGCATACACATCCCGCAAACAAATACTCCACTCAGCAACATCTATTTATTAATTGTAACGACGTCATTTTGCCACTTGTCAGCAAAGAAACAATATTTATCCGCTACCAGCTCCCACTCAATACACCCGTTGTCCCAGCCTCTCGTCGCTCCTACTTGCAAATCACGCCTCATCAATTCAGAACGCGCGCGACTAATTCAACTCCCCGCGCTCGTATACATCTGCATTTTTTTTCCTCCTGCAAAAATCCAGCCCGAAGAATAGTCCCCGCTGTCTCTCCCAGTTCCGCTCGATAAATCTATCTGCGATCATTCTTCTCCCGAGGAAAGCCGATCGATAAATGAAATATACGGCCAGGCGCGAGAGCGTCGAGAGAACATTAGTAAAAACCCACACGCTCGCATCTATCATATTCCAGCCAGCGAACGAAAAATCCAGGCGCTCGCCCTGGTATAAAGCGCGCTTAATGCGACACGGGTTAAACAAATCTATCACAGGCGCGCGCGCGCGACTCGATAAAAGTCCTTATCCGTCTACGGCCGGTCTGTCGTCGCGGAGCCGGGGGCCGTTAAATAAATCTCGCGCCCGCGCGTATATACGTATACGCCTGGCGGTTACGCAAGCGTAAGGCGCGGATTTTCCCCGGGAGAGATTATTTATGTGCCGCAGAAAGGCTGGCCTTTCAAAGAGAGCCTAACTAACCTACAGCCGAGCGCTGGGAGAGAAAAAAAAACGAAGAAGAGTCGCGGTAATAGCGGCACGTAGAAAATTGAGGACGACGACTTGTGTCTGTGTACCTAAGCTTCCGAGTTCCTTTTAGCGCTGAGCGCGCCGATTTGAAAAGATGGGTGTAATCCCGGCTTTATATTCGGGCTTCCCGATTTTTTCGCGCGAAGCAGGGATCCGCGTTTAAATATAAATGCGCGACTGATCTTTCCGTGATCGGAATAAGCACGCGCATAGGGTGGGTGTGGGGTAGGTCTTGAACGGCTGGCGCCGCTGTGAGGATGTGTGGGAGATGAAAATAGCTTGGGACGATGCGGAGAGTGTCGAATCGTTTTGGTACGGATGTAATGTCTATTTTCTTTTGGGGGCTAACAATATGGCGTAATGAGAGAGTGATGTGACTTGTGGGTTATTTTATGGTGGTGGACTAATTATTCGATTATTTGTTTATTATTCAAATTTTATTTTTAGATATTTGAATTGATATTTAATTTATAATAACTATTGATATTTTCTAAGGTTATAAGAATAAATTTAATAATTTTTATTAATTGAAATTTTTTTAGGACTTAATGTAGTTCTAACTTAGGTCTAGTTAAATTTATAATACAATCTAATTCGATCCTAATTAAAGCCTATTTAACTTTATTCTAGATAATTTACGTATAAAAGTTTCTCATTATTCCCCTGCTGTTTATATTTCTTCATTGTAAACTATTAAAAAATATCAAATTACCTTGAAAGAAAAATTAAACACAATTTGCAAGTAACAGATGCTCTCATTCAAAAACTACCCGAGCTCTCCTTACAATTACGCCCAACAATAACAACCTTAGCCATCCCATTAGAACCAACTACCTCCAACCGAATGAAAAGCCAACATCCCTCGAAAAAACAAAAAGCATCACACAAAGGGCCAGCTCTCAAGAAAGCTCCAGCGCGACCAACGCACTGCGCAACTCCTTCGCTCCTTTATTTCCACACAAAATACACAGTACCCAAAGTATATCCTCAAAAGCATCGCGCTCTTTTGAGGCCCCAGAGCCATGATTATCAGATCAGCGCCTCGCTCGCGCGCATATAAGAACGCATATTCCTGCGCGCGCGTATAAATCGCAAAGTCTTTGTGCTTGCGCGCGTGCGCGAGGGCGGAAAAGAAAGGAAGAAAAGAGAGGCCTCTTGTCCGCTCTCTCTCTCTGGCGAGGGTGTCGCTAACAAGACACCTATCCGCCCTGGCTGCTTGCGTCGCCTACGCGTGAACGTGCGCGCGTATCTATAAACGAGAATTGTAACATGTTACAAATGGGGGGTTGTCGCAGTTGGCGCGCGAGCTCTCGGGCTCCTAATGACTTATTAGCAGCGAGCGTCGCGCGGTTAACGAGCCAAAGGAATTACAGCTCTGCCGCCATTGTTGGGGATTCGCCGTGCGAGCGATTTCTGTGAAGGAGATGGGAGTGTGTGTTAATCTCTTGCAAGTGTGAGTTTGGTGCTGCGCAGATTCTTTTTGGTATGGTTTTTTTGGTAGGGATTTTTCTTTTAATGCGGTATCTGGTGAGAGATACTTGGTGGTTTTCTTTTCTGTTTACTTAATTTCATTTTTGAAATAGTTATTTTGAGATATTGCTATAATTTGGAGGAGGGGTTCATTATTTTTAATTAAATACTTTAATTTTAAAATTTTATATTTTCCAACTTGTTTTTTATACTTATAAAATATTCAACAAAATATAGCTACTAAATCTTACACGTTCCCTACTAACAATGCCAGTGTATATATGCAATTTCGGCTTGTCGTGTAAAAGAAAAATAAAAAAGGACAAAGACCCGAAGCGTGGCAAACTACTGCGCAAGACGCGAGTGTGACTCGTAAGTAGGCAAAAGTCATTTCACGCGGCCATTAAGAAAATTAATGGTTCTCGACTCCCCTTTAATGCATAGTTGTGCCCTTTGCAAGTGCACGAAAAACGATCGCATGAGGGAATCGCGAGATCCTAGACTTCGATACAAAAGACCGATGATTCATGGATAATTATCGTCTTTGAAAAGACCTTTTCGAAAATCTGATTAGACAGCAAGTGCAAAAACAAGGATTTTTGTATTGTTGTGCTAAACATAAACTTGCAATTGTTAGAATAAATTTCTTTTTCTAAAAAACTAATAAACTTTATGTTAACTAATTGAATTTACTGTGACATAATATTTAAGAATTTTTTATTTCTTATTTATTTTTTTAAATACTTTATTCATTTCTATTTTTGCGTTTTAATTTTTATGACTCTTAAATTCATCCGCCTCTTTGAGTTTGCAACTATTTAAACGAAGGTAATAAATATTTCAAAGTCGTTGATAAAACACCCGGCTGAAAAGCCAGAGCCAAGATTTTTAATCTCCCAAATGAAACGATCATTATGTCAACGGTAACGAAAGCGCGCGCCTTATAAGCAATATGCAAAGCGCGCGCGCATACGCCTCGTCGACTCGGAGACAATAGAGTTATATTCAAATCGAACGGTACCGCAATCGATATTTCAGAGCACTAGTTGCAAATAAAGAGATAACGAGAAAAGAGGCGAAATAACGCCAACGCTCTTGCGCATAAGTACCTAGCTGCGGAGGGCATAAGTACATGGAAATCCCTTAAGAGGATCCCGAAGGTTAAGATCAGCCAGACGGACGGCAGCAGAGATCCAGACGATCGATCGCCTACCGAACTCTGTCTTCTCTCACTGGCGCTGAAGGTTTCGTCGACATCTGATTCCGCTTTTCCTTCGGTGTGTCTGCTGAGCATTTGTTTTTATTCTGTCACTTCGAAATCTTCTTTTTTTTTTAAATTTATATTTTGATGGGCACTGAACATATTATTTTTTTAATAATACAAGGATATTTTTTATTAATTATTAGAATACGTAAATTTACAAAAGCGAAATGAATTTCCAGGACACCAAGAATTAAAAATCCCATTCAAAACAGTTACCCTGAAATCGCCAACTTTTGCAATTTTAACTTTGCTAATAATAACTTTGGCAATTTTAAATATGAGCTCCACTGATCATCACTCATAACAATGAGCGCTCGTAGCTTTTCAAATTTCAATTATTCCTCTCGCGACTAAAAACTACCCGCTCTCCCATCACTAATAAACTAATTAACCCACACGCCCTAACCCTTCCACACTCTTCCCCCAAAAGCCTATCGTCACCTCTCGCATTTCTCTCTTTCACCCCCGCTTTCATTGTCTCTGTCAAGTTCGTCGCTCGATCGATATCGGCCTCACGCGGGGCGCCGCTTAATTGCGTACACGCGTGCGCGAATTCCTCGCGTGACAATTAACGATTTGTAGCGGAGCCGACTGGCAGCGAGGACTAGATTAGGCGAGAGGGACGATGACTTTTGCACGGCCGTTTCCGCTTGGAAAAGTGTAATTAAGGGGGTTACACAGCGCCGGAATGGCTTTGCAGCTTGACAAATGGCGGCTCCGCGGGCTCCCGAGATTTGATTTGTGCTCTAAGGCGACTTTAACGCGCTGGTGCTGCGGCGTCTTATTGCTGATGATATCGCTGGCGTTGCTTATTATGATGTCTTTCTCAGTTCATTAGAATGATATTTTGATTGCAGATGTAATCATTGTCGTTCGCGGTGTGCGCACGCTGGTAATGACTGTGTTTACTTTATGGAAATTGGCCCGTAAATATACAGGAAGTGTTGTGACAAAAATTTAACGATGGACTATGTGTGTTTAGAGAAATGCCAGTGATTGGGTACGCGTTATTTGTATTATTATTTGGCAGATGTCAGGATGGGATCGTGATTGTTCCCTTCCTTTGTAGATTTAAATTACTTAAATTATTGTAGTTAAGTTTTTCATTTCACACACCTGTAAATTTCTTAATTTTGCAGATTTATCAGAGTACTGTTAACAAAAAGAAATACAGAAGAAACTTTCAGAACACTTAAAACTACAAGTACCTCCTTTACATATCAGCCCGACAATTTAAATGACACTGTATCCCAACGCCAAGCTCTAAACTGGCAATCTGCCTTATTAGATTACGATCTCGGAATGTTGATAATCATCGAGTCCGCGCTCGTTTTTACGAGAAACAAATATCTCTCGCCCAAACCAGTACAAGCCACTGGTTAATAATACCCATACACACACACACACATACAGAAACCAAGACAGACACATAGAAACGCGTGAAATTGCACATGATGCGGCTGCGGCGGCATTTCCGTTTGCAGTGCGAGCTCTCTGCACGCGACCGCGTCGGCATCCCGCGCTTGATCATACCGATCTAACGTAATTGAAGGCTCATTAATGGGCCCGGCATGCAACAGGATAGCAGTGGCGGCTCGCGCTAACGGCCGGAAATATTCGATCCGCGATGATATGCGTTTACACGTCGGGGAGAGAGCCCAAGCTGTTTGCATTGCTCGAGTGCCAGTGACATAATTTCTATGGCGAGCCGGCTGCTTTGCGTAATTCTGCGTAAGTTGGCGTCTTGGCGCGAATGAACTGTGAGGTAATTAGTTGATGGTGGATCGAGTAGAAGGAATTGATTTCTTGTTTTTTCTTTTTGTAGTTTAGGTGGAAATTTTTTGTAGACTTAAGCCAGTTTTATAACGTAACAAAAATATACATTGGTATATAAGTAAATAACAGATTATAAACATACAGTTTGTAATGTAAAGTTTGTTTTTTCATGAAATTCAAAGAATTTTCAAATGAAGGTACGAATTACCGATAATATGTTCAGCAGATCAAGATAATGTTTTTAAATAATATCTTCATATGCTAATATTATTGTTAACAAAATTATTTAAATTCTGCAAGTTCCTCTTTAGCATCCAGCCAATCGCCAACAATAAATTCAAACTCAAAACCACGTATCCACAGTCTACCAAACCGGCTTATTAACTCTCACCGAGAAAATTTCCCTCGTCTTATCCGCAAACAAAAATCCTCGCTCCCCATAAAAAAAAGCTCTCCGGAAGAATCCTCCGGCAGCGGTATTTTCGCGTCGCGAATACCCGAGACTCCGTTTCCATGGCTCCACACTCTCAGTTCTCTCTAGCGCGTAGGAGCCGAGAAATAAAACACGGAGAGAAAGAGAGATAGATCGAAGGAAAATCGAAAGCTCGCAGGACCTTTCCTCCCCCTGCTATCTGCGCCCCGATGGATCGCGGGGAATCTCCGGTGCGCGCTACGGCCAAAGCTCTCGTCCGATATCTCTGCGCGTTTTTCTCTCTCCCTCTCTTTCTCTATCACCGCGCAGCTCTGACTCGCGCGCGCGCGGCGAGCTCCCTTTGATTCTGCCTGGGCGAGCGATGCGATATAGACGCGCGATACATACGACTCGGGGAGAAAGGGGGAGAGAGTATTTTCAATCGAATGAAATTACACGTAATTACGCGCTCGCGCTCGCTTAAACGTCCAAGATTAAAAGGAATGCGCGCGATGCATGAAGCGTTCTTTTGGCCGGATCGCGGCGCAATTACGCATGCACGCGTGTATCTCGTCACATCGGGCTTTATGTCTATTACAAGCGAGAGCTACCCTTGCAAGAGCGTTAGATTCGTTATAAACTCTTCGCGCCGAAGTTACATTCAATTAATATTAATTAAAGTAGCAAGGGCCAAGTACGCCGGTAATTATATGCGCTTGGAAAGTCACACCCTGTGCTAACGTTATGCGCATGCGACTCGCTCGGAGTATATATAGACTCGCAGTGGAGCTCGGGAAACTAGAAAAAGTGTCGACTGGTATATTCGATCGTCGATTACCGCATTTTTTCTTTAATTAATTCGAATTAAATTGAGAGTTACTAGTAGCGCTCGACACGGAATTCATTTGTGAAATTAGTTATTATCATGTTAATCATTGGGGAATTTAATTTAGATTTAGTAAAGCCAACCGCGTAGCGGTAGCGCGCGCTTATTTTTCTGCCCACATTTCCGCATTCTCCAACATACGAGATTTCCTAGGCTACCGGAGTTATACACGCCGACAGTCGGCCTGTAATTGCGATATGTTGAAAGAGAATCGCCCGGGAAATTATAGCGACCTTTCAATTATTTTTTCAGCCCCAGCCCTTTGAGCATCACGCCCAAGCTTTTCGCGATAACTCACTTTAATTCTTTTCCGCGAATTATCGCGAATGCGTTATTTTGCTTTATAAGATTAAAACTCGTTTCTCGAGCCGAGGCCTGTTTAGCGGCCTGTTTATTATTGGACTGGGCTGCATATACTGCCGGGATTGTCGATGCGAGTTCGCATTATGGGATTTTTTACGCGCCGTAATTATTGCGATCGTTATTTAGCCAAATGGAAATAAGGGATTCCCAGCTGTTTTGGCCGTATTTTACGCTTAAGTCCGCGGTATTAAATGGGACTTCAAAGTGCGAGTGTGATTTTTAAATTATAAAATCGATGTTTATCGCGCGCTATTTTAATTCGGTTAAATTAGCGATGCGGTAGTGAAACCGTTAATTCTATTCAATTATAATCGAGTAAATTTAATTAAGGGACAATTTTCCGTCGCGAAACTAAGCAAAATTCATTCATGCAACAAAATTAGCCTTAATTCCTAGTAAACACTAACGAAATGTTTGCTCCCCACCTCCGTTTTCCCTTAATAATTTTCACCGTAAGAAAAGTTTCTCGGTAAAGCGCACCGTTAAAGCACCCGCGCACTTTATTTAGCCGCGCTGCGCGTGCCTTCAGTCTCGCTTGCATTCCGGGGCTCCTACGATATGGTTTCTGGGACGAAATCTCAAGTTCGGAGTATCGCGCGCTGGCGCACTTTGCGGGCCATGTGCGCCCCCCGACTCTGGTGGTCTAGCGCACGAAAAAGCATATACATCACGATAACGAGCCTGGGAATCGAGCTTGCGCGCGCGCACGGATTTCTCTTGCTTCCGCTTCTTGTCTTTTTCCCTCTCCCTCTGTTTCTCTCGCTTTACGGGCCCGTTTTTCGTCGTTTTTCGTTCTCCCGGTTCGCTCTCTCGACGAGTTTGGCTGAGGAATTGGACCGCGCGGCTCTCGTCCCCTTTTGCGCGCGCTTTCGTGGAGCGTCGAGTGCGCACTTTGGGAGACACTTCATCGGGATCGGCCACTTGAGGCTGTGGGATAAATATTTTATTTTGGATCGGTTGAACGTTTTAGCCCGTGTTGTTGCTTTTTTGAGTTTTTCAATGAGTTTGTGGAGTATGTATATTTTAGTGGACGCTTATGGAGGAATAAACACATTTGGATCTTTGTTCATGCTAAAATGTAATTATTTTTTAAATGTTTTATGGTAGTATTTTTAACACGAGTTTCTCTAAATTTTTCAGCAAATATGACATATTTTTAAAAAAGTTACATACGTTAACAAGCCTATAAGACATGTGGTTCTACATACAATAAATTTAAATAATTTTGTTATTTTTCTATTGTAAATATTTTTACGATTTATCAAAATCAGAATATTTCACAAAGATTTTGGATAAAATAAAAAATTTATTTATCGTTTTATTATGGCTATAATAATTGAAAAGTGAAATATTTTAAAATCAAATTATGCATAGATTTTTTGATTTTGGTTCAAAGGAAATAAAAATTATTAATAATATAAAATCATTGTCTATTTATTTAAAAAATTATATACAATTGTAGTAGAAAATTTAAGAGAAAATTATTAAAATTTTGTAAATTATCATGATTTTTTACTTTTGACTTCTTTTTCATTTACGGATTGGCTGATGTAAAAAGTTAGCATTCAATGCATTACATATCTGATTGAGCAGAGTTCTTTTTCAGCATTGAATATGTTCTTCTGAAATATAAATAAAGATTTCCAATGAGTAACTATTACAATAAGAATGAAAATATAATACTTGGGTAAAAAAAATACACACCGCGCATTGGAGTACTTTAGTAGGGTTGTACGAATGTTTGCTACATTTTGCGGCAGCAATTTTGATACAACGCTCATTAATATATTTGAAGTAGTTTCTAAATGTGCCTGCTAATTTTTTAATCTGTAGAAATACATAAAACAGGTAAAAATACGTAAATTCTTTCATATAATTATAAAAGAAGAGTACACTACTATAATATATTACTTAATCAATAAGTGCTTTGCTATCTAAACAAAATTATAAAAAATGATTCGAAATTTCAGTTTTAGAGTTATCATTTTATTGGAAAAAATATTCAGATTTTTATTAAATTTTTTACTGAGTTTTATTTGAAATAAAATTGTAAATCGCCATGTGTTTCTCTCGAATTATGATTATAATGTTTAAAATTCTTACAAAGTCTTTAGATTCAATGGGATCATATGTCATTCCGTCATATTCCATCATCTTTCCTTTAGTTTCTTTTGCGTTTATGCGAATAATTGCGATGATTACCAGAGCGGCGAAAAACATCCGAAAATAACGAGAAAACATTTTACTGATTTATTCTTATTAGTTGCTCTTTACACAATTAATTTCTGGTTATGTCAAATTGTTTATTTAAACTTTATTTATACACTTAACTCTTTCTTTTTATTTGCATATATTCTAGTTTCATACTACGCTTGATACTATCTTCGACTGAACTGGTTGGTCAAAGTTATTGTATGAGCACTCACGTAAACATATAGCGTTTAGCCAAAATTAATATGAATTTGTGTATCCCTGTGTAGTATATTTTCAGTTTGAATTCTAGAAATTGGCTATCGTGATTATTATGTAAATATTAGAAAGCATTTCGACGTAGACGCAAAGTAATTTACAATTTATCTTCTTGACTTTAATGCAAAGTTTCAGGATCTTTTCAAATC